>VWZY01009665.1:197833-305366 GCA_013399075.1 Chloroceryle aenea
GGAGTCACCATCCCTGGTGGTGTTCAAAGAATGTGTAGACATGATACTTCAGGACATGATTTAGTGGTTATGATAATGTTAGGTAGGCAGTTGGACTTGATGATCTTGGAGGTCTTTTTCAAACTTAATTCTGTGATTATGTATGTGAGCATGCACCAAGTGAGAGACACCACTCAGCTTCTGTGGATGAAGGCAGCTGAAGCTTAGATACCTCCTGTCCTCCTCTTGCACAGCTGAAATGAGGTGCTATCAAGAAGAAGCAGTGAAGGATTTGGTCCCTCAGCTGAGGTTTATGAGTTCCTAAACCAACCTGCCAAAGACAGGCAGTCAGTGTGAGCAGTAAGACATACTGTGCAGGGGACAAGATTGTTATATTTACTGTTTCTGTGGCTGCTTGAATGGATATAAAAACATGCTGGACTCTCCCTTCGGAGGAAAAATAGGTGTCCATTCTGTCTTCCCTTGCCAGAATCTCAGGGAAATAGATGTCATTTCCCTCTTGCCTTGTTGCGCAGTGGCTTGGGAAGGCAGCCAGCAGCAGACATCCAGGCTCTGGCATATGCACGCACTCTAGCATGGGCAATGAACTCCTTTCAGATAGATTTATTTCACTGCTTTCTGTGCCACCTCTCTTTGCCCACAGCAATACAGTATCACAGCACCCATAACAACCACGTCCTTGAATCACAAGCCTGTAATTTTTAGCCCTGGCCTGGCCGGGATTTCACTCCTCCATCCTTAATGTTCCCACCTCTCCCGATATCTGTAAGGAGCCACACTGTGGTTTTAAGCCTGAATTAAGTCTTTTTGTACCCCACACAGCTCTCTGTGAGGGTCTGTATCTGCCTTGGTTGATACCACGCTGGTCTGTTAGGACCTGGAAACTCATGCTCTACAGTGGAATCCACTGATAAAAGCTACATTAAAGCAGACTATCATCAAACAGAACTATCAGGCCACTGTAAGTCAAAGCCACTGATTTACTTGTGATGGTTTATGAAGGACCATCAGCTGCCACAGCCATGACCTCAATAAGGAGTGTCTGCATTAACACTGGGGCATGGTTAGTCCCTTTCAGGAAAGGATGCGTAAATCCATGTTCTGTGCCTCCTGGGGGACACACCAAGGTGGTGTTGGCTTAATGTATTTCCATCAGCTAGGTAGCAGGGTTGACTCTCCAAGCCACCATTCCTACACACTAGCTGCTGCCTCTTGAACAGCTTGATGAGCAGTCCTTCAATGCTTACTGCAGTGTTGAGTATGTGTAAATTAAGCACAAAATTTCATAGCTTACCTAAAACTGCACTTGGGCCATGCTCTCTTCCAGTGTAAAACTGGAGCCACTGGTGCCATAGTATTAAATTGAGTTATGATGCCAAGTGTCTGGCCCATGACTTCTGCCTGATTCACATCAGCAAACGGATCTTGCAGTCTTTACCCTGGGAAGAGGGAGCTGCAGGGGCAAAAGGAAAACCCCTGAGTAAAAGCCAGGATAATACAGAGCTGGGAGTTGACACATGAGTTCTGCTGTGTGATGGGTTTATTGAGTTTCCCATGATATTCTGCCTCGAGGTTGCTGAGTACTTTATGATAAGGCGAGTATTATTTCATACCCTGTGCTTTACCATAGATCGGCAAAGTGCTCAGCCCAGGTGCTCTGGTGTAAGACAGTTTGCATTTCTTACATGATCTCCCTTCTGGGTGCACTAGGGGAAGGAGGGGCTCTCACTTTGACTAAACCAAGTCCCACCTCTACTGATCTTCATGGAGCGCCCCTGGGGACTGCAGCTGGTCAGGGTTCCTGGAAACTTGCTTTGCATCCCTCTTTGCACTTGATGGTTAGAGCCTATGTTCCAGATGTGACCTTTGTGTAGGTGACAAAAGAAGGTCTCCTTTGTAATTCTAAAGGCATCCATTATCCAGGCTGCATATTTCCCGAGTTCAGAGGCAGATCTTTGTGCATCAAGAAACAAAGAGGTATGCTTTCTTCCTGTATATGCTTTTTTCTTTTTTATACCTTTTTATCCCAAACTTTTATATCAAGGGCTATTCATCATAAAGACTATAAAATGAATCCTCATAGGAGATGGAGAAATGTCTTGGCTTCAACAGTTTAGTAATGGGTTAGACAGCCTTTTCATGTGCAGTTTGCCAATATGAATCCAGCCCACACCAGCAGAGACTGCAAATTTCTCTCATGTGCTGACTGGCTGTCAGCCGATAGGAAATGAACTTAGTCCCAGTTCAGTTCCTACTCAATCACTGAACGTCAGAAATACCACCACTGATAGAAACTGTCTCCCTCTTTCACTGGCAAGCCTGGCAGAGAGGCTAGACAGTGAACAAGCTTCAAGCTACTCTCTCATCTCTGGAGATAATATCTGAGGCATATTAGCATCAGGAGCTGTAAGAAGAAAGCGTAGCCAAGCGTTGCTAGTACTCAGCCTGCTCTGTGTTGAGGCTTGTTGCTGTTAATTTGAGACTTTCCAGGGGCCTCATATTTAACACAAGCATAAAGAGATTCTCAGGAAGAAAGAGGAAAATTGCAGGTGGTGTCTTGATTGGAAAGGCACTAAAATGAGTAGTCTAGGCAGAGTTTTAACAGGTGAATGTGCTTTCACACAAGAGCTTGAAGATGTCTCAGATGCAAGAATTTTACATTCTGAAGCTGTGCCAGGGAGAGGCAGAACTGCTCAGATGTCACAGTGAGGTCTGCTTGGGAATTTTTCAGCTGCCTTGATTTTATTGGAAAAAAAATAAAAAAAGCCAGCTTGCTAGAACCCAAAACTTCTCAGTAGTTCTGATCAAAATTCAGTTAGGAAGGATTTTTCCAGATTAATAATTGAATTGTTACTCAGTGTGATTTTCTGTCTTGCCCTAAATGGAGGCCACTAGCCAAATGCCTTCTGGTGCTAGACACATCACATCGAAGTAATGCACACAAGGAGCTGCAGCAGAAAAGGAGAAAAGAGCCAGATGAGAGTGCTGACACTGTGCCACCCCACTGGCACAAAGGCAGTTTGCTTCTCTCTTCACACCTGCTCTATTGCAACGTCCCTAAGAAACACAAGCTCATCTTTCATCTGTATTTCCTGGCTACATCCCAGCCTATAGTATGGAAGATCCCTCCCAAGTTTCTTTCTGGATTGTTTTAGCTTTTGGGTTGGGGACTCTTCAAGCCAAGACGGAACAAAATCTGTCTCTGTGTAAGCACTGAGGATGTGTGGAAGTGTGTGTATGTGCATGCACGACTGTGCAAAAGTGCACGTGCACCACATGCCTCTGCGATTCTGCTCTGAATGCTACAAGCAGTGGATGCTTTCACCCATGGTTTTGGTACCTGCTCAAGATTTTTTACTTTTTTTTTTTTTTCTTTCACAAAGAATTGCTCATTGGACTCATTGCTTTTAACAACTGGAAATGGCAGGAAAAGTGATAGCTGATTTGCCACCAGTTTGAGATTGAATTTATGTAGCATAATGCTTCAGAGCACTGGGAAGCGTTGCTGTGTCAAGCCTATGGCTGAAGGAGCCAAGGCACAAAGTCTTGTCCTCAGCCATCAGAGATAGCAGCAGGACCAGGATTCAGATCTCCTGGTACCTTATTGCCTGTGCTAACCACTGAAGTGCTGCTTACTCACTGTGCTTACAGCCATGTATCTTGCTTTCATTGCCGCTTTTGCATTCTTGTTGATCTGAGCTCTCCCTTTAGCTATGCCTTTCAAGTTGTAGAAGCTGTAATGAATATGTATCAACATTTCAAAGCCATAGATCCTGTGGTGGAGAAAGGGGACAAGAGAGACAGACACACATACAATCTAATTCATTTTTAAATGTCTGTAACTCATCCAAGAGCATTATCAATAATTACTAGAAGAAAGCAGTAACTCACATCACAAAAACATCAGCGCTTTGGCAAAAAGCCTTCCAGATATCTTGCACATGCAAAACCTTTCTTGAGCATGCTAATCAGCTGGGGGGTGGGGGGGAGAAGGCAACCTTGCTGTTCTGTTCACAGCTCTGGTGGCCTTGCCAGGGAACCCTGCTGTTCTGTCAGCGCTGTGCCTGCGTCAGGCACTCTCTAGGCTCCTGCAGACAAACTTGATGGGTGCGTGCTAGTTCTCATCCCTGGCAGGAGGTATGGGTTTTCAGAGGAGCTTTATGGGAGCCAGATGCATTATTTTCTTAAGTCTCCTGTGAAAGATCAAGCCTGGATGCTTGCTAAATATCCCCTCAGGGTCTCACCTCTGCCTTCTCTCAGCTTCAGTCATAGCTGTCCTATGCTAGTGGCAGGAAAATGGGCATCTCCGATGTCCTCTGTTATTCCACATTTAAAGTCATTCCTCTTAAAGCTGTGACTAAAATTTAAGTGGTGTCCTGGGACATAGCAGTGGAAACGGATCCAGAACTGCATCCAGCGTGCAGTCCCCAGCAGCTACTTCCCACTTGCAGGCCAAAATCCTCACCATAGAGAAAACCAAGGTAGGCAAGACAGATGGGGAAAATGAGAGGGATACTCAGAGAAGGGAGCCACTCCTGACTGCTCAGTTTCTGGACATGAAGCTACCACAGCTGTGGCATTTAGATCCATTCCCACCTATCCCATTTTCACGGGCTGCCAAAACCTGCTTTGCAGGTCAGGGCTGGGGATGAGAGCTGGGGATGTTGTGTCATTTTGCAGACCTTTGTGTCAGTCTGCAGAGGACGAATGATTCTCCTCCTCTTCCTTTCCCCCGTGATATCATAACCCATGTGATGCAGCCCTGACTCTGGGACAGGGGCAGCTGGGAGCTCTGACCTCTCCTGCTGCCACACGCTGCCAGTTAGGATGCTTTCCTAACTGCTTTTCCCTGGGCTGAACAGCACAATTGGAGCAGAGACATTATCAACAAGTGCCCCAGGCCATCCCTGCTTTCATGTCAGCCTCAGGCAGAAACATAGCTGGGACTGCAATGTCCTAAACCCAATGGTTAGATCTGCTGGGGCTCATCACTCAAGCCTCCTCTGCAGCTAAAGCTGAACAAAATCTTGTCATAGGACTGACAGTCACAGCATTTGGGTCACCCTCGGTACAGTCCTCTGCTGGGCTATAAGTGAGGAACATTTGGCTGTTTCAGGTAATATAACAGCAGCTGCTGACTCTGTGGTGTGCGTTTCATGAAACTGCCAAACACCTGTACTCTCCAGTTGGCATCTAGTTAATTAACGGATAAAATGCAAGAGATCAGCTTTCTGCACAAAGACCTGTATGCTTGAAATCCTGCAGGTGCACCCGGCACTTTTAACAGATATGGAGAAGGGATGGAGAAGACCATTTGGTTTGGAGCCCTCTGCCTCAGTGGACTGAGAGGGCAAGGACAGCCCATGGTCTGTAGATGGACAGCTTTCAAAGGATGCTTAGAGAAGTTAGGATTCTTTTCTTTCTAGATGCTGCTGCTGAAGTCTTTACTTGAACCTTGATAGTGTTGTTAGAAGAATTCTTACACATTTGGCACGATTTCCTATCTTTATAGACTTTATAGATCACATTTTATTTAATCTCATAAATCAAAGATTTGTTTGTAGTGGCCCTTGCTGTTTCTTACGTAATGTCTGATGATCTGTGCCATAAATGGGCCATGTTGTACGGGCCTGTTACTCAGGAGTCCGTATGTTGTGCAGGCACTCTTTGTCTAAAGCTTTAGGACATCAAAACAGGGACATGTCCTCACTATACAAATATCCATGTTTCCTACAGCGAACAGAACTGGGGTGTATTCTGGGTCTTTTATAGTTTGGAGGTTTTTATGTGTTTCTGATGAGAGAACACAGCCCTGTGATGTCATCGCGTTGCTGGCTAACAGCAGGTGACATCACACTGTTGGGCAAGTCTGTCTTCTAGGAGAGGGAACTGAAAGTGCCTCATGCGTTGCAGGTGCGTAGCTTCTCGGACAGACTGGGTGTGAAACTCTACCTGGATGCAGTGGACAGGAAAACAGAAATCAAGATTTTTTTTTCCAGCCCTTCCTAAAGTTGTGGCACCAATACCACAGTAGAGGTAGTGAAACGCTGCATGGAAATTGGTTAGATTAGCACTTTCTCACTTTGTTATTACAGCATAGTCAGAAAGCCAGGCCAGAGCTGTGCTTTGTAAAGCTAGTGAGTAATGATCTGAGGTATAGATTATCCAGTAGATGAATACTCAACTGGTATATCATGATACTGTCATTCCTGAATCCATTCCGCACAGCAGTGTATGTAGAGTTGTAATACTGTCTACATAATCCGTGGGTAGTGTTGCTATTTTTTCCCTTAAGCATATGATGGACAAACAGCTTTTTCACTGTACATTTAAACCACTTCCATCATTTCTATTCATCTGTCCAGAATAAATTATATAGGGAAAGATGTGTAGGTGATGAAATTACCCTCCATTTTTATCTGTTTTTTTAACTGACAAAGGAGAGTCAGTGGATGAGGTGACACAGCAGTGGGTGGAAAACATAAATGACTTGTGCCTCCAGAAGCAAACCCTAAAAGACAACTGGACTCTGGGGAGTGGGACTAGTGGCAGTCTGTGTGATAAGATGTTGGCATTCTTGCTTTCTTAAAGCTTTCTATCTAGCTTTGCGATCGCTCAACTATTTTTTGTGGGTTTCCTAAAAACAAAACCAAACTAAGATCCCATTTCACAGGGATTAGAGTTTCCATGGCAAGATGTAGCCCTTGGCGCCTGTGGTAGGTTGTGGCGTGGCTGTAATGACAGCCCTAGCCTGGTCCCGCCAGTCCCGAGAC
Source organism: Chloroceryle aenea (assembly GCA_013399075.1). Classification (NCBI taxonomy): domain Eukaryota; kingdom Metazoa; phylum Chordata; class Aves; order Coraciiformes; family Cerylidae; genus Chloroceryle; species Chloroceryle aenea. The sequence goes on from VWZY01009665.1 coordinate 204,607, forward strand.
GTTAATGTACTCACAGGCGCACACACGGAGGAATACACACAACTCAGCTCTAACGGGGTTTTAATTTTGTGCATGCAGGAAGTACCAGATAACAACCTTGGAAGCAGACCTTGACTGATCACAGATCTGCTGTGGCATTTAGGTATCACCAACAAGGCTCTTGGTGCCCTTGCTGGTCTGCCTGTGACGTCCCAGTCTCCACAGCTCGGTTTGTCATCAGCCTCTTCAAGAAAATTACTTTTGAGGACCAACAGGGCCAGCATTTTTTCTGATGTGGAGGTTGACCACTGAACTAGAAAACCACCCTCTTCAAAATTTCTCTGTTTTTTTCTGGCCCTTCTGTGTCTTACTCTCCAAGGCTTCTGGCCAAAATCAGCCTGGAGTTGAAGGTTCAGCATCTGAACAAAATTGCAAGGCTTTTCAAGAGCCTGACTGGCTGGGCAAAGGGCCTGACTCAAAGGAGGAGTGGAGCAGAGGGGCAGGAGACCAAGAGACGGGCGTCTCAGGGAGCTGGGAGCTGGACAGGGGAGAGGATGGGAAGGGAATACTGAGATCAGATCAGTGGGAAGGAGATGGAGACCAAAGGATAGGGGTGGAGAGGGACTAATGCAGGAGGTGGGAATGGTGGCTGAGGCATCAGAAGGATGCCACAGGAAGGGATCTGTTCCTTGCTCTTCTGAAACCCTGTCACACAACATGAATCAAAAGGAGCAAAGGGTACAGAGAGAAGCACCTCCAAGTCAATTATTACCTGGGCAAGCTTCACTAGACTTCATAGCACATACATGCTAAAACACTATGTTTGATTATGTGCTTACCTATGATATCATGCAGAAGGGGGCTCTGCCTTGCAGCACCCCAGGCACACCTTGGTGCCTGTGCTGCAAGCAGCTGCCCTCTCTCAGAAAGGTGTTCAAAGCCTCACTGACAGTGAGCACTCAGCATAGTCAGTGGCTTGTTTCTGCTGCATGACTGTCCCTGCTCACACAAGGAAAGCACTTGAATGAGAGGAAGGCTTCCCTGTATTATTGTGCCAGCTCTTCAGCTGTAGCGGGTTTTATGGCTAAGGAAAATAATAAAAGTTTGGGCATTGTTTTATCTTTTTACACATACTGACTGTACTCTTTGGAGCCTGGGTGAGCAGCTGGGGGGACTCAGGAGATCTGCTTGGCTGGGACAGCAGAGGTAGGTTAAAGGGAGAGAGAGGTGCAGCCTCCTTCATATCAGGGCAGAATATCTAAAAAACAGATCATGGAAGCATGCTTGGGGGATAGAAGGAAAACATTATTTTACCCAGCCTAAGTTGCATTGGAAATTTGTGGGACCAAGTGGCTGAACCCACAAGTAACAAACTAGTGACCAAAATAGACAGACTGAGCTATGCTATGCTATTCATTTCTCGGTATAGGATTTTCACAGCTGCACCGTTACCTAATTTACTAATTTTAGAAGATACACATAGTATCTGCATAACACTTGTAGTCCACTGTTCTGCTCTGTTGGCTTCCTGAATACAGGCATACCTAGGGCCTGGGAGAAGGCAATGATGACCCTGACAGAAAGGACTAAAGCCAACTTGGGGTTCATTCTGATGCACTCAGAACATATTAGGGAACATTATTTGCAGCACAATGGAAGTATGTAACTCTTGCAATGTAGGTAGGCTCATGTGTTTGGCAGCTGAACGGCAGGAAAATTAAGACTTGATCTGGTTCCGTTTTAGAGAAATGGGGTTTTAGTTACTGACTTCAAATGGAGCAGGACTGGGACCTGAGAGCAGAGCCAGTCTGGCAGTTTGTTGTTTGCCTACTGATCTCATGCCAATATTGTCTGCACTGGTGCAGGGAAGCGCAGAAGCCCAGTCAGAGGCAGGGGGGGAATAATTAGCAGCGCTTATTAAAAGCTATGGCGATTATTCATTACAGCTGCTTTTGGCCACCCTGCTTCAACAGCATGAGCTCTGGAGTAGGAGGCAGGGGGAGGGGGAAGGAGAAGTAAACGGGGGCCTCCTTGGCTCTGGTGTTCCAGTGGCCGTCTCTTTTTCAGAAGACGGATGTTGCGCTCTAAGTACCTCTCCAGAGAGCTAATGGCCGACATGGCATTATTACCAGCCTGCAATCAGCTCCATTTTTTTTTTATGATAGTAATTTGTTACACCGGTTTGACACATGCCCGCTGCTTCCTTGTTAATCCAATAATCTATATGAGAAAAGCAATTTGACATTCCTTCTTCCCATCTGCCACCCATCACCCAATCTATATCTTAACTATCAGTGATTTATTAATGGTGTCTGCATTAAGCACATCTCCGCTTCATTGGCGCCCTCGATTCCCTCTCTCCTAGAGACACTCTCTGGATACATTTAGAGAGCAGAGTCAGCATGGAGGTGAAAAGCAACAATAAAAGCAACTGAGTCAGGGGATTTCAGATGCTTTGGTCAAATAATCCACATGCTTCCAGGCAAATGAGTCCAGCAGCCCAAAGCCCACTCACCTGAGACTCAAGCACATGCTCAGACCCACGATTCTTGCAAAACATGGTGCATTACACAATGCAGAGCCTTGTTGAGTTTGTGCCTATAATCCCTTTGCCAGCATCAGTTTGCATCCAGTGTGGGTCAGTGTTCAGCAGCTGTTCGAAGGGGATTTTTATGGGGCTTAACTCAGTAGATTTTGGGCAATGTTTCAACAAGGTAAAACAACCAGATCCCTCCTCTCTGGAAACAGATCAGAAACTGCCATAAAGGCTAACAAACCCACTCTTCCCAGACTTTTAAGGAATCCAGGATACTGAATGCTGTACTTCACTGTCAGTGGCAGAATGAACAGTGCAGACTTTATCTGATCACCTATTTTCAGGACACTTGTAAGCATTCTGTACCTTCAGTACCTTCAACATAGTTGGTTCGAAATCAGCCAATGAGCTCAAAAGCTATTGGAGGTGAAGGGCATCTGAGAGGCTAATGTACACACACACACACACACACATAGTCCTGTGTGCTTACACAGGCCTTGTTTCCTTAGAAACCAAGCTAAAAATCTACTAGCAATATTCCAGCTTGCTTGCCAGTATCAGTAAGGAGCTCAGGGACTACTTGAGTCCTGTGAAATGAAATTATTTTTTCCTTTCTAAGGAATTCTCTGCTCAAAATAAGATTTGGGAAGCACTGATTCTCACACAGCTTGAAGCTTGTGCTGCTCCACCTGCATGGATTGCAAGACTGGCATTCCCAGTCATTCACCTTTCATTCTCAAAATTCAGATGGTGTCCTTGCATGTGCTGTCTGTGCACTGCAAACAGGTTTCATTGATTCAATTACTCCCCATACGGCCATGGCGTACGCACTTACAACACAGCTCAGCATCTTGCTGTATTTCTGTCTATGCAAAACCACTGCTTAATGACTTTCAATTTAACTCGTGTGGGAAAAACAAAGAAGAATATTTGGGTTTACATCAAAGTTTGTCATGCTCATCTCTTCTGCCATGCTCCTAGAGATTTAAAAATGCAGAGTGTAGAAAACAGATCTTGAGGGCTGCATAATTCAGCATGACTAGATTTGGTCATGTTAAAACTTGCTGTTACATAGAAAGTTCATACTGCAGGTTGGATACAACACACTTAGAAAGCATGGGGTGTGGACAACACAGCAGATGATACCTTTGTTTAATTTTCATCAACAGGTCTTTTCAAGGGGCCTTCATTTATTCAGAATAGCCTAGCAGAAACTTTTCTGTAATTATTACTTGTTCTAAGTTCCAGCAAAAGTCCTTAAAGAACAAAGTGCCATGAGGAGAGCCAGGTTCCCAGGGAACAGTGACAATGTGGAAATGAAACAGAATGAAGTGGATTTCATTGCTTTTTGAAGCTCAGTGCAAAGAATGGGTAAACAGCATTGACTTGCTCTAGATGTGCAGGGCAGAGGATAGCTGTGCCGGGCAGGGGGAATGCACTGTTGGTGCTGCCAAATTGCCTTCTGAGATAACTGGCACTACCTGCACTGTTCCCACGCAGCTTTTTTCCTAGCACAGGAAGGGTAAAGTCTGGAGAAAGTTTGGATTCTCCAGGGTCTACGGTGACTGACTTGGAGGTCCCACAAGGCAGTTGCCACCAAGCCTTGCAGTCTTGATACACTGAGTAATGTTTAGCATCCTTCTGGATTTTTGCCTCTCGATGCTGGTGAGCTGTGGTTGAAATGCTGCTCTTCCCAGCGCTCAGCTCCCCAGCCATTCTCAGTGTCTCAGGATGCCAGTCTTAATATTGTTGAAGGGTCCCAAGGTGATTTTTTTTACTGTTCCCTTTCCCTAAGGCTGAGATTTGCATTGGAGTTTTAGAACATCAGTTAACCCACATTTATCAAATGTCAGTATCATTTGGACTAATAGCTCTTCTAAGTATAATGAAAAATCTTAGGATAAACAGAATGGGAATACTCAGGTTTAGTCTGAAATAGGTAATCTGTTTTGTTGTTGTTGTTGTTTTTGTTTTTTTGTGGTTTTTTTTGCTTGGTTGTTTTTTTTTTAATGTTTGTTTTGGTTTTTATGTTTGTTTTGTTGTGTTTTGTTTGCTTGTTTTGTTGGTTGTTTCTTTTTTAACTTTTCCACTATTTGATGAGTCCGCCTAGTGTCAAGAGGCCCTGATGAACTTTAGGGTTTTAGTGTAGCATTGTGCAGTGACTGTACTGGGTCTTAAAAGTGCCTTCACCAATTCAAAGACCTTAGCATGTAATACAGAATGAGGCTAAACCAAAAGCTTTTGGTAAATAAACTATTTCTTGCTAATCATCAAGTCAGCCATGGCCATGCAATAATTACAACTAAATCTGCTGAGTAGCCAAAAAGGGGTTTTGGTTTGGTTTGTGTGTTTGTTTTTTTTAAAGAGTAAGCAACTAAATTCCTAAACTGGAGGATGCTGAGGAAGGTCCCATGTTACCCAGCTGTCTGGTGCAAGGCAGTCACACTGACAGAGACACAGGCTCTATCCCTGCCTCTGTCTCATCATCTTGAAATTATATTTCTACTCCAGATTTTCTGGGGTAAACCTCTTGTATTCAATTCTGCTGGAGCTGTTTCACTCTCTGTAACATGCTTAAATCTTTTTTTTTTCTTTTGTATGGGGTTTATAAAGATGCTGGTTATATGCATTGCATGTGTAGTATGAAGCAGAGCAATGTGAAGATTGACAAATTATATAAGAATCTCCTATGGCAGAGGAGGTAGATCTAAAATGAGGAAACCTGAATATTTCACAGTCACATCGGATGGAGAAAATTGCCCCTCTGTGTTTTGTATTTTTTAACACTGCACTGATGAATAAAGCAATGACTGCCTCTGATATTTACTCCCATATTTTGTTTCTGTTAAACTTACTGAAAATGGAAAGGGAATATTTCCATTTGAATTGAGGAACATGTTTTGTTTGAGCCAAAATAAAGAAAAAAAATTGTTTGTTTGTTTGTTCGTTCACTGATTTGGCAAAGAAAGTCCCTCAAGCATTTGAATTTTGGCTCAGATGAGAACTACTACAATGTTTTGTCTCTTTCCTTTTCATGTTCGACTGTCAAACAGCAACAATAACTCTCTGCTCTCATAGGTCTGCTGGGAATCAGATGCAATGGCTTGGAGTACCGAATGACTGGATAAGGGAGGGTGTGATTGTGTGATAGGACACTTTTGGCTATTCAGATACGGGGTGTGCATGGCACAGGGACACTATTTAAGCTGAAAAGGGTAAAGCTGGATTGTGTGGAAACAAAGTGTATGAACACACAATCTCCTCTCCCTCCTCCTCTTCAGAGACATTGCTTGTAGTCCCTGCTGCACTCCCTTCTGGAAACAAAAATATTTTGAGAACTGCATGATGCTGCCTTCTCCAGCTGCCTTCCTCCACACGAGAAGAAAAAAAAACCCAGAAAAAAAATGAAGGAATAATCCTGGCAACCATTTTCATAAAGGGTTCTACAGGCAAAGGGTTCTATAGGCAAAGCACATCTTTGGTGTATGATCCCACAAAACTGTAAGAAGAATCTGTATATTTGCTCTGGGCATTCCCTTAGGCTTCTCTGTCTTAATGGCACAATCTTAAGTCAAGCTAATGCTGTAAGAAGAGCAGAGTATGGGGACTGCAGGCAGGGAACTGTCTGTAGCTAGATCCTGATTTCATTTATCCTACTCCAGATAACACCAGTTTGCTTGACTGGGAACCAGTACAAGCTGGAGCTTTTGATATACCAGTGGTTTGGGGCCTGGGATTTCCTGAGATTTCCCCTCTCGCAGAATAGTTCTTTAGCAGATATCCCAAAGGAACCATTTCAATCTTTGTATCATTATCTAGAACTATGGCCTTATGTTAGGAAAAAAATTGTCAGCATTTTGTATTGTAAGACTGCCTGGTGCTGACTATTTCATGAGTTGCAGAGGGGTCAGGTGATGGATTATTTGCCCTTGCTGCTGTTTATAGAAAAGCTTGTTTGACAATATCCTAGGAAGAAAGATGTCATTAATGGTTACAGAAAACACAAGTGAAAGCTGAAAATTATTTGGAGTGGCAGAAAAGAACAGAAGGCAGAAGGTTAATCTCATACTTGTAGCTTTGTAGATCTCTGCAATTACCTTTTTAGATATTATACTATTTCCTCCTAATAATCTGCTTGTGGTGTTGGTTTTCTCCTAAGGAATATTAACCATGTATAAAATTCTTCGAATCAAATTTGATATAGTAGTGCTGGAAAGACAATGGGTTGACAACAGCCAAGCTGCCCCAGGCTATCATCACCTTGCATATTACTCCATGCAGTGTCTGAAACTTCTTTCACTAGAAGATTCAGTGGAAGATGTAATTCTATAATTAATCTTTTTCCTTGTTCTTTGTTAAAACAAACAAAGGAAAGAAACAAAAATCTTGAAAAGGCATTTTTCCTGTTTGTACTGAAAACATTTTTGTGTTTGATGAAAGCTCTTGTTTTTACATTGAGCCTTTAGCAGAACAACAACCAAAAAACCAAACTCCCAAACCCTAGCAATTCATATTGTTGTAAAAATGTTTCCAGAGAAAAATATAATATTTTCCAGAGAAAAATACATATTCTGATTAGCTTTAGTTAACACCTTTTTTTAATTAAAATCTCCATCTTTTTGCATTCCTGCTGCTTATTTAACAATTTCTGCTTGTCTTTCCTGTACCTGTATTGTCATCATCTCACAATGTCTCTTTGTACTCCACACTTCCTCTTTTTAATTGGAATTTTCTTCTTTAAATTTCTCCACCTTTTCTGTATGAGAACTCATAGGTGGTAAATGATCCTAATAATACCTGAGTTGGAGATGAACTTTAGAGCCATGGTATATCTGAGTTGTTCTGAGATAACTAAAAATTATTAGAAAGGAAACGGTAGACAGGAGACATTTTTTGAATATTTCTACCACATTTTTTGAATATTTCTACCTGATTTGTATAAGTGGAAAGGAGATGCAACAGCTTCAGCTACAATGGAATTCTCATTTATCTGCTCTAATAAGGACCAGAGTTTGCTATATGGGAGAAGATATCTATTTTTAATATACTTTTATATATTTACATGTTTATATTAAGCACTTTGCATTTCACTTCTTTTAACATCCAGAAAATGTGTCAGTGAATCAACTTGAAAGATGGCAGAATTTGGAGAATAAAGTAGATAGGAAGGAACTGCTGGAGGTCTCTAGACCTACCTCCTGCACAAAGCAGGGCCAGCCAGACCAGGCTCTCAGGACGTCATTCATGTGAGCAGTCAGTGTCTCTGTGGACAGAGATTAGAGCGCTTCTGTGCACTTGCAGGAATCTGTTGGGACAAAGCAGAAGATGGCTTGGTTTGCAAATGTTATCTGGACAGGAGGACTGAAGCTGCATTGCCTAAACCTTGGCCTCTCATTTTGTTGTGTCATTCTCATGCCCTTTCTATCCCTCAGCTGGAAGCAAATCTGAGCAGTAGTTCTGATTTCAGCCTCTCTCTGCTGTGTGGCATTCAGGTTTAAATTGAATAGATGCAGTTCATCTGGTCCTGTGCAGCAGTCTTTAGAAAGAAAGGAGAGGAAGAAATACTCATCAAAACTGTCAGATGGACTATAATAGATTATGAGACATCACACCCTGCTTTTGTACTAGAAAGTGGCATAAGGCAATTGAAAAGAGATTTGGGCCTTTTACTGCAGCACCCAGGAAAGGTGGATGGTTAGGTGGATGGTTGGGATGCTGCTGGCATCAGACAACCATGGCCCTCTCACCCTGTGAGTACAAGCCCTTGTGCTATTTTCAATTTGAGTGCCACATGAAAATAAGATTGGACTCTCATGTCACATATTGAGATGGAGCTGTCTAGCTTCACAGGGTCTCGGGGGATGGATGTGCAGCTGCCAAGAATGCGGCAGGTTTTGCTGCATGAAGCAGAAGACAGCGGGGCAGAGGTCTCACCCTGCAGGTGGGCCCCAGCACTTGCAGACACCTCAAGTGACCTCCATCAAGGCACTGGCCCTCCATTTGGGGGAGCCTTCAGGATCAAGGCTCAGCTGAGACAGCTTTGGTATATGGACGTCTGTGACTGCTACTTTATGTCAAACTGAAATAACCTCAGCATACTATGGAAAAAATAAAGGCCTTGTCAAAGTTCAGTAATGGAGGAGAGATTTAACAGTCTGGCCACCTTCTGATACAATTTATATCTACTCTTTAAATCAGGAGTAATAACTAAATTATATATGTTGAAAATGCTGAGGTCTAGAAGTGCATGAAATGTGAAAGGAAATCCTAAATGGAGTGAAATTTGACTAGTTTCAGCTGCTGGTACAAGCTTAAAGCTCAGGTAGGGCTCATTAGGAAGTTCATCTGACCTTTCTGGCTGAACCCAAGGCTGATTTTATGTCTCATCCACAGAGAATATTTTTTCTTTTTTTTTTTTTTTTCCTCACCTAGATGAAATCTCACTGATTATGACTTGAAGCTCCTACGTTTGTTCAAACCCAAAGTTCAAAGCAAGTTCAAAGTACAGGAAGCATGTAGCCATAAAAATTGAGTTTTGAATCCGTGAGATCAGAGTAGCTGGAATTTGCACTTTGCTGAAGCTGCCTGAGCCAGAACGCTCTGAAAAGATGAGAGTTAAATCCTAATGAATAGAGATGGATGGAGGAGGCCCTGGCTTTGGCCTTATCTTTGGCAAAGATGACTGGCTTTCTTAAATGGTTTTCCAATACAGATGAAGCCTATCCACTAAATATTTGGGTAGAGACTGTTGTGAAATACACTAGAAATGGGTAAATCAGTTCATAGGAGAAAAGAAATAATGCCTTTCAGCCCTTAAGTAGAAATATAGTAGGGCTAGGAGAGGTCTAGATCCACAGAATGACTAGTTTAGTCATGGCTTGTCATCTCAGAAAAAGTCTAAGCAACACTGCAATCATCTCTATGAAGCAATGTGACTGACATTGAACTTCAACAACGAAGACAAACTGAAACTTTAAGGAAGGGAGATTGCTTGATAATAATTTTGTGCATTTTGGTGGTTAAATAAGGTTTTTTTCTCCACAAGCTTTTCAGGTCCTCTTCTGACTAGAGTGTTCTTGTCATCACAGTGTTGTAATTCATGCTAGCCACTCAGCAATTAGGCAGTGCTGCCTACAGCAATACTTCATCCTTTCAAGGGATTAGAGGCAAAGAGGTAAGTCACAGTGGCCTCCTAGCACACTTCAGTATCTATTTCTGGGTCTCTGCAGGTCTCTGCAGCCCCTTGAAACTCATACAAGAATCAACCATCTCTCATGCTTTGATGTAGCACACTGACTCTGTCTTTGGCTGTAACATGGGAAGCTCTGGGTGCTTTGAAGTTAGTAAAACAGAGGTGTGGACAAAAGTTAAAAAAAAAGGTTTTTTCAGTACCTTGGGCAATGGTTTTCTGACTGTAAACTGCTTCTCCCCTCAGTTTGAGTCACATGTATCCCTGCTAAATGGTATGGGTGTCAGCCATCCAGCAATTGCGTATACTTCTGGTCCTGTGGGGAATTCAGTTAAAGAGGTGCTCTTTCTCCTGCTCCAGGAGCAGAGCGTTCACTCTGGAATGAAGAAGAATAATGTTGTCTCTTCTCCTGCTTGTACCCTGCCTCCATTTCCATTCTGCTGCTTCTGAACCCTCTGACCCTTTCAGAGGCAGCTCAGCAGCCTGCTCCATTTTTTATTGAATTGAATTGCAAATCTGGAGTGGCCAAAGGGGAGAAAACCATCCATGTGTCCCTGTTGTCCCTCCCATGGGACCAGGACAAACCCCGAGGAAACGTAGTCAGCAATTGATGATTGAGCCCTCTGATGAGATTAACTTCTCTTTTAGTAAGAAGTCAGTCATATGGTCCCAGCTCTGTTTGATGCAGCTAAGGCTTGATCCTGAGAACAAAATCTCTGGACCTCTGTGTACCTTAGTGACCTATGGACAGTCTCTCACCTTTTCAGGAGTGTTACTGGAAAAGCAAACTTGCAAAGCTTTACTCACCACCTCTACTGTCCATTAGGAAAAATGAGGCACTATCAGGCAGCTGACAACCTACCTATCTGCAGTATGACAAAACCATTTCTGACATGAGTACCCTTCACCAAAATGCCTATCTGCTGAGGAATCATGGAAGATGCATGAACAGTGGGAGAAGCACCATGACCTGCAGCACATGCTGCAAGGAATTGCAGTTCCCCGATCCTAAGGAAACCAGCATTGACCACAGCCCCAGGGTCTGTGTCCTTACTTAAGAGTTAACTAATTCTCTTCCCAACTGCCAGAGGTAAGGGGTCAGAGGGACTGGTCAGAGTGGGTCAGAGATCAGTGAAGAGAATACAAATCAAAAAGAAACCCATGGCCTTTCAGCTTGGTTGGTAATAGCAGTTGGTTTTATCTGCTTTTTAATGTCCAACTTCGCTTACCCTATGGAGCAAACTGTTTTCCTCTAAGCACCTGCAGAAGGGCACTTGAGAAGATGACAGCCATGCTCACAAAGTTTATGCTTGACATCCTTCTGTGGTGACCCTGTGACAACAGGATTTCCCACTCCTGGGAGTCTCTGGAGCTGCTCCAGTGACAAAGCTCCTAGCCTTCTGAAGCCATGCAAGACTTGCAATAAATTGCAACATGTCATTACAGTGGGTAGTTCAGACAGAGCTCTTCTCTGTGGTGTGCTGGGTGACACATCAGCCCTTGTGTGGTCTGCTCCACACCCTGCATTCATCTTACATGAGCCACCAATGCCCCCTTCAGTGCACAGTGGTTATAGTGTTACTTGAGACCATTCCCTTTCACCATTACTGCTGTCCCAAGGGTGCATGTTACTGACTCTCAAGGACTGGGTCTGGAGTATACAAGGAAAAGGACTTAATTCTTCATTCTGTCTCAGCCTTGGTGTGTATATGTGTGTTTATGTTTCTCTTTCTTTCACTGATGATAGCAAATGAACCTGCAATCCTGTCTCAAAATTAGAGTATGTGTGGGAATTTTTTATGTTTGGAAGGTCTTTCTCTAAAGCAAAATATTGTCAATCTTGGGTGCTTCTGTGCCACACCCACAGCCCTAATTGTGGCTGTCTTAAAAGCAGCAGTTCAATTCTGCAGCAGATTTGGAGTCTTTAAAATTAGGTTTGATTCAGCAACAGAAAATCAAAAGGAGCCTTCTGGCTCTTTCTTGACAGAGGGTGCTTTTGTCTCCAGCTGACCAGTAGCTCAGTGGCACTGACATGTCCTGATGGCATGGAAGTACCAGAGCTTGACCCTGAGCCCACTCGTTCATGTGAGTGGCTGCTCACTTGTCATGGAACTCATGGCATACTCTGTTTGGAAGCTGCATGAAGGGAATGTGCTGCTTTGCTTTGCTTTTCTTGTTAGTGGTTCTTTCTGAGATGATCGTAGCTCTTTCTCCCCTTCCCTCCTTTCAGATGTGTTTGATTCGCTGGGTTTCACAGGTGCCGTTTGGGGTTTTTCCAGTCTCTTGGGCAAAGATGTCTGGCCCTGGGCGACAAAACTGTCAGAGTGCTGCACAATCAGATGACTTTGATGAGGACCAGAAGTTGCAGGTTTTGGCTTAGTAGGGGAACATGTTTTAGCTGTGGAGAAGATAATTGGTTGTAAGAAACATATGGCACATCTCTGTGTGAGCAAGGCAGTTGTTATGTTGACAAACTCTGTCTTGATGACAAAACAGTTCTTGAACATATTACTGTACACAGTATTCTTTATCCTGTTGCACATTTCCCTGTAGCTTCTACTAGAAATTATCATCTTTAATATCCCTCTTGTCTCACATCTGGTGAGAAATAATAAGGTCAATAGTCCTACAAAGCATCAGTGTCTCAGCAAGCCCACTCTTGTTTTGTCTTGACAATGGCAAATAAATCTCAGAAGGCTTCCTTGAAGTAAAGGAGAGAGGAATCTGTTTATAGTATGTTGTTACGTAGAATATTCACAGAATCATAGATTCAAAGAATCACAATAGTTTGAGTTGGAAGATGTCTTTAAGGGTCATCTAGTCCAACTTCTTGCAACGACCAGAGACATCTTCAACTACATCAGGTTGCTCAGAGCCTCATCCAACCTGATTTTGAAGGCATGAGGCATGTATCACCTCTGTGAGCAACCTGTTCCAGTGCTTTACCACTATTACCTGCTTTAGTTGTAGGAATAATCACTTCTAGTTGAGTTGGGAAAAAAAAAAAAAAACAAAAAAAAAAAAGACCCAACAAACAAACAACAGGAAAAGGTGGCCAGGTGCCCAGGAATGTGGTGGTTTCCATGGTGATATATTAAGATGGGCTGACTAGGGCTAAATCAGATCACAGCAAGATCTGAAGGTATCTGAGGCATTGGTGCCCGCTGCAGTCTGTGGGCACAGCACCATGGTTTCCAAGTCCCTTTGCTTAGCTGCGAAATAGAAGTTGACTCTCGAGTTTCTTAGGACTTTACATGCAAAAGATGCTGCAGCAATGATTGATTTCATCAGTATTGCTGGAACAGAAAACAGTGGTGAGGTCACTGGTAAGGGTTGTGCTTTCATAGGGAGAACAGCAAAGAACTAGTCCTTCAGTCATGACATCTCCTCTCTGTCCTCTCTTTATAGGCTGGTCATGACTTTCAGCATGGGAATGTGGTAAAAGGAGTTTTGGGATTATTTGGTCTCATATGCTTTGTTACAGGGATTGGAAATTTAATCCTTTTACTGCACATAGGTTTTTGCATGAGACTAAACAGAAACTTGAGATAGAGGCATTGGGCTGGGAATGTCAGTCTGTTTTCATAAGACATGTCTCTGCTTTGGACATCTGAAATTTGAAGTAGTTCCAATAATGGACAGCCAGCAACATATCATCTGTGTGGTGTTTTTTAGGAGCAGTAACAAGTAGGAGTTGCTTATTTGGAGATATTTTAGCATACCTAAAGTAATCTATCTTCTTTTCTGATTGTAGGTTGTTGAGATGTGTGATTCTCTGCATAGGAAGAAAACTATTTTTTGAGAAGAAAATGGGTTCTAATTTGTCTACTTATTCAGCATCTGAGTGGATATTTCTTTTCTGCACAGCTTCACACAAAAAGGTAACAAGGCTGCTGTGGTCTCTGTTATGTCTTTCTTACTCATGACCTTACTGAAAGTATGAGTTTTACAATCTCTTCCTAGACAGGCTGCTCTGGTTGTTTTCCAGAAAGTAACTCCACACTATGTATTAGCAGCTCAGGCTATTTTTGAACAACATTTTTTTTTATCTTAATAATTTATGTGCCTAAAAATTCCCCTGTCATTCTTCCCCTCAGAATTGGATTTATTAGCTCCCTGTTGAACAGATTATGTTTTGATTTGGGGAGAGATTAAAGTTATTTCTTGATGAGAATTGAGAGAGGAATTATTGGGAACATCACTGCATTTCTTGCCAGCAGTTGGATGCATTTGGCTGAGCTGATGCTGGATGACATTTTCACTTCAGTGTAAGACAGCACATGTGGTTGGGTGTTAGTATCCTGCTGTGTGGTAGAACAAAATGTAAAAGCTGATATCTCAGCACAGGTAGTAAGATAGCCTTGTTCATTTTTATGTTTTCAGCATGGCAGATTGTAACTACTGAGGGAAGAGTACAAGGGAGAGAGCAATATTTTCTAAGCATATCTTCCCAACTCCCAACCATTAGCAGATAGGGAAATTCAAAAGGCACAGATAGACTAGAATGTTGCATCATCACCAGTGGTGGAACTGTCTATTCCCCTTCTGAATCCAGTTCTGCTGCTGACCTGAACAACTTCTTAGAATAAGTTATAAAAGTATTAAACCACCATGCAAAAGAACAACTCCTATCTAACCCTGTCAATTCTGATGATTCTTATGGACTGAAATATCAACTAATTCTTCTTTAAGTATCCCTGGTTTGTAAGGTTTGTTCATAGTCGTGCTGGATTACCTTTAATGACTTCAACCATAAGCTATTATATAGGATTTTGTTTAACACTGTGCTATTTTCATTGACTTGATGATGGTCCCAGTTTAGTGGGGACAGTATTTGGCTGCAAACTCACTTTTAAGTGAAACAGTTTGTAAGCTTTCAGATCTAAAGATCTTAACTGAAAGGGTCTTCACATGCCAGTTGCTATCAGTGTATCTCTGCACCTGTCTTCTCCATTTGCTTTCCTTTTTGTGAGGAAGCAGGAGGCTGTCTCATTTCCCTTAAGAGCCAAGCACCCCTGCCAGACATCATTGCTAATGATGGCTGCAGCACACAGCAGCAGTGGTGATGGAATCTCTCTGCTTGACACCAGTGTGTCTCATGGGACAGGCAATCCACCTGGAAACCTCAGTAGGTAACATGAAATAGGAGCATGAGACATTTCATACTGTCATTCTCAGAACACACCATAATGGCACTTCAAACTCAAAATTTTTATTTTATTGTCAACCAGAACATTTTGGTTCTGAGAAAAAATAGTTTGGTTTGCAATAATCCATACAGAAAACAAATGGTCTCACTGAAAATTTTGATGAAATTATTTTTCCATTTTCCTCTTTTCATTGAGATCTTCTATTAAAACACCTGACAGCAAATTTCTGATGTTGCTAGGCTGCATCTCTAAGCAGGTGTTTCTACCTTCCCATAGCAATTTCTTCTATATTGAATCAAAACTTTTGGGCAAATTCAGTGATATTGGTTTTCTTTGCTCTTTTGCCTCACTGTCTCCTTGCCTGTCACAGCTGAAAGAAAACTACAGGCTAATAATTTCCAAAGCAGCCAAGTCCCCTGAGCCTAAGCTTTATTCAAGGCCAGTGTGACTAGTGCCAGCTTTATGCACAGCTGAAGCAGGCAGTTGCCTAGGGCAGCAGACTGCTGGTGGCAGCAAAATAGTCACTCTGTCTGCTTTCTGTGTCAGAGTCATGGAGACTGAGCTGCCTGCTATGGCCAAGCATGTGGGCCAAGGTGTGTGAGCCAGTGGCTATGCCTGGGTGTGCATTGTCTCCCCGGGAGCAGTACTTGCTTCCCATCCTCCTCCTGCTCTCTTGGCATCACCAGGCACCCCTGAGGATGGCAGCTCTCCCGGCTCCAGTTCTGCCCTCTGCTTGACATCCTCAGGCAGTGAGCAACCATACTTGTTACTTCTCTATAAGGTGGCAAAATTGAGTGTCATTTACACCATCAAAGGGCTTTGAACTGGCTCTGCAGGAGGTTCAGTTGTGTAAGGTCTGCCTTATTTTTACGAATGAGATTTAGGTTCCTCGGTCACTCATATTCTTTAGAAAACATTACTACAGAGAGAGTATTCCTATTACTGGATTTTCTATAACTATGGATAAGTCATTTGAAAGGTTGTAAAGCATGACCTTGGTACCTTTAGAGAACTTGTATTTGTCTCTGCACTTATGTTCCACTTGGATCCATGTGTACATCGATGTGCGTATGGCTAATGGGAGGAATATATGTTTTACACATGTATTTGTGTGCAAGCATCATTTTGACCAAAGCACCATTTTGCTTATTTAATCATGTCTGATTATGGTTTACATAGAAGGCTTAAAACATACAGGCTCATTATATATCCTGGAATGTACTGGGAAAGCCACCTCTGTAGCTGAGTTTTGCTTAGTTTGCTTAGAACTGAGGTGCAGCTCTGGCTCCTGCCCTCTGTATTGCCTGCTCCTACTGAAGGGAGAAGTAGCTCCAGTTCCTGACAGGGGCTGTGAGGCATCACACATCAGATGAAGAGGGGTCTGCTGTCATTAAACTCTGTAGTACCTCTGGTGCATTGCCTGGGCTGGACCTAATAAAGGTGATGTTGGTATATGAGGCAGCTACGGAGTCTTCTCCAGATGAAGAGCCTCCCTGTTCCAAGAGACCCTTGAGGTAGATATTTCTGGCCAGTGTGTTACCACTCGTGCCACCTGTGTGGTGGGTAGTGGCCGCAGAAGGGCTATGTGTATGTGTAGCTACAGAACACGGGCCCTCTTTGGTGCAGTGCCTGTGAATGACAAGTGATGTTGCAGTTCAGCAGTGGTGGTTCAGTGCTGCACAAAGGATACCCTTGTGCTTCTGCACTGCACCAGCCACGAGTGTGGACACGATGGGCAGAATGTGCATGGGGAGAGACGTGGTCCTTCTTTTTATTTGTGTTGCTCTGTGGAGTGGGCCATACGTTGTGCACATGCTGACAGCGTGAGAGTGGACACAGCTCCTGTAAGGCACTAATCTGAGTAGTAAGAGGATTATGTGTTCAGTGTCATTTGCGTGGCAAGCATTGTGCAGCATGTTGGGCCTCAGCAAAGGACAACAGCAAGTCAAATGGAAGTGTTGTTGCTGTGAACACAGCACAAGGCAGAGCTCTGTCTTTGCTTCAGTCAGTTGCACTTAGCCCCCATGGCTCTTTCCCGTTCATTGTTTTCAGGGCAGGGAAAGATTCACTTCATTTGCTGAGTGACCTCCCCATCCCCTGCCTGCAGTGATGGAGATTGATTAGCACAGATGAGAAGACACAGAAGAAACCTGCTGGACCCAATATGGAGAAGTCTGTGACAGGAGGAGAGAGCAGCAAGGTGTCTGAGCATGGCCAAGTTGTCTCTAGGGGACACAAGACACAGGACATTTTCAGGTCCTGGCGCCACTGCTCCAGTGGGGAATTGTAACCACTTTAATTAGGAGCTAGCTTTAGCATTTCCCCAGTGCAGTGGGAGAGGGGGGGACAAGAAGTCCTTAGAGAGGAGGGGGAAGCTGGAAAAAAGGAGCAAAGAACACATAGTAAAATAGATTTTCTAAAGGAGGTATCTGAGTTACATCCATGGATATCCCCTACCTGAATATCTTCTAGAAGGGCATGGAGAAAGAAGAGGAGTGGTTTCAATTAAAGCAAAGAAAAGCTGCTGGAGAAAGATTTTCTTGTTCCAGACATCAAGAGCTTCCAAGTCTGTGAATTATCTTGTGCTTAAAGCATGGTTCCCTTTAGGCTATGAGGTCTGCTGTAGGCTACATAGGGATTACCTCACTAGGCATCTTCATTTGCAACGCAGTGCCTGAAAAATAGCTCAAGGTCCACCCTGAGCTAGTATCAGACTGAGGTGAAAACTAGGGCTGTGGAGTGGAGAAGTTGACATCTTATCAGACCCTGCAAGGAGTGGCAGAAAGGAGCAGATTTAGATTAGAAATAAAGAGGAAGTTCTTTACCAGGAGAGTGGTGAAGCACTGGAACAGGTTGCCCCAGGGGGTGGTTGATGCCCCATCCCTGGAGACATTCAAGGTGAGGCTTGATGGAGCTCTGAGCAACCTGCTCTAGTTGAGGATGTCCCTGCTCTCAGCAGGACCAGATGACCTCTGCAGGTCCCTTCCAACCCAGACATTGCTATGTTTCTTTGTCTTGGTCAGACATGCACTCACCGAGATTTTTTTAGGAGAAAATAAACCCACATCATGTATCATTGAAGAGAGGAATAATCGGTCTTCACTCAGTTCTCTTTGGTGTCTTTCATTCTTCTTTTTAATTTTTTTTTTTTTNCTTGTTTTTTTTTTTTTTTTTTTGTGAGTGGTGGGAGGATTTCTGTCTTCTTCTTTCAGGATTTCTTCAACATTGCTAAACCCCTTAGCATAACTGAGCACCTACTTCCACAGCTGGGAGGGTGAGATCACAGAAATCTTTCATGGTCTCGCAGAGGAACTCCCAGGTTGCTGGTAGGAGTCTATGAGCAAAGGAGAAGGCTTGATGCCAGTATCATCCTCGCCTGCATGTGCAGCTCTAACTATCACATTGTTCACAACCATGGAGGAAGGTGTTGTAGTCTCAGGTCCAAGTGCGCTGCCCAGGCAGCTGTTTCCCACCTCCTCAAAGGAGACATGGTGGGCTGGAAGGAAGGCTAGTTCAGGTCTTCAGGCTGCCAGCTGGACCTCTCTGGCATCTTGTTTACATCTGGACAAAGTACAACCCCTTTATGTTCTCTTCTGATGATTTATTTCTGACTATGAAAATGAACAAGAAGAACAACTCCTATGTCTGGACGTGCACAGGTCCCCCTACTTCACATGGGATCTGAAATAAAAATATCTTTATTCCTTCATAATGCTCCTTGCATCAAAGGTGAAAAGTTTCCTATGAATTCAAAGGCATGATATGCAAGAGTTGCTTCATCTTGTTTCAGTTAATAACGTGCATATACCACACATAAAAACAGAGCCTTTTATTGATTTAATCTTTTGGCAGATCAGTATTTATGTCATGGCTAAAATTATCTGTGAGAAAGGACAGTTCCTCATCTCTATCTGAACTTGTCTTCAACAGTAACTTATTCACTTATGTCTTCCTTAGGCCAGTAAAGAGCAGAATCATTTAATAATTTTCTTTACAGTAACTCAGGCCTTTTCCCCTCTTTGAACCTTTGTCTTATAATAGCTGAACCATGGGTCATCATTATTTTTCTTTCAGCCTTTTCTAGGCATAACACTGGCTCTATACCCTTCGATAACACCTACTTTTCCTCTTCTATCTCTCTTTTGTTATGCCATAACTAACCTTCTGGTCTAGACATAAAACCCTAGAAGACACATATTGTGGTTTACTTACTCTAAAGATTCTTTTTCTTCCATCTCTTTTCATAAATGCCATACAAGTAAATAAAAATTTCTCTGTAAAATGGTTGTTTAAAAATAATGTAGCGTTTTCTGCAGGGTCAACAGCAGCAGAAACTTGTATAAAATAGTACACTTAAAACAGGTTACCCTAAGTATTAATATCCTTGAATGTTTGTTCTAGGGCTCTTTGAAGGACTTGCACAAAACCTGCTGCTAGTCCATCTGACACTAGGTCACCAGCAGTAAGTGCACTGCTGGATTTCTTTGAAGAATAGTTTCATTAGAATCACGGAATCATAGAATGCTCCAGATTGGAGGGGACCTCCAAAATTCACCCTGTCCAACCCCCTCTGCAGTAAGAAGGGACATCCTTATCTAGATCAGGTTGCTCAGAGGCTGCCTTCACCACCTCCCTGAGCAACCTGTTACAGTGTTCCACCAGTTTGAAGTTTCTCAGGAGGTAATGAACAGTTCCTACCAGAGGCAACACTTTAAACCTCATCCTCATTGAAGTTCAAGGCATAATTCCCATTGGCCATAATTTTACTCAGGGTATACAGGCAGGCCATAGGTAAAACCCCATCATACCTACAACATCACTTCATAGAAGGGTGGAGGTTTTTTTGTGTTTGTTTATTTTTAATAAGGTATTTATAGTCAAATAATAAAGATAGTGTTTTACATCTACAGGAGTAAGTTATTTTTTTGCTCACAAACTTACAGATTTAGGGACAGAAGGGACTAATATACTATCATCTAATCTGACACATGCCAGAGACATTTATCCAGCTGTTTCAGTAATAAGCCCAATAACTTGCGTGTAGTTAAAATAATGTGTCATCCAGTAAGGCATCTGATCTTGATTTGAGGATTTAAAAAATGTGCCAAAGCCAGCATATTTTTGTACTTCGTTCTTGTATTTATTAAAAAACCAAGTCTCATTTCTTGTTTGAATTTGTCTGTATCTAGTTTAACGCCCTAAGTTGCTGGCCTGTTTTTCTCTGCCATACTAAAGACCCCACAAACACTGGGAACTTCGCTTAAGGTATTTACGGATGGCAATGTAGACACCTCTTGGTCTCTTCTTTGATATGGTGAAGAGACTGAGCTTTTAATACGTTAGTCTCCCTGCCTTTGAGATGTTTGTGCTGCCTTGTGTTCACTTCTTAATCCAGTTCTCATCCCACAGCTGCATACAAAAACCAACCAGACAGCACCGAGCCCCTGTGCTTTGTCGATGCCATCTTTGGTGTCTGTGCCTTCCCCAGCTGGGACTGGGCCTCCCATCCTACCCATAAGATGTGCTCCCTAGATTTGTTTCATTTTGGACTGTATTCTCAGCTTTTCTGGGGGATTCCTTCATATAACTGAGCCCAGCAGTCTTTGCATGTTCACATTTCCTTATGTGAACAATCTGCAACTTTTCCCAGGAGATGGATTCCACATAGCAGCAGGTTCTGGAAGGCTCTCTCACCCACTTATAAATTTGAAGAGATTTTATCTTTTTCTGGAAAGAAAAAAAAACAACCAACCAACTTTGAAAACAGCTGTTGTCTCCATTTGAAAGAAAAGAGCATAGATAAGCCATCTATGAAACTGCTCAAGTGTGGAAAGTTAAAATAATGTTTCTAGACATTAAGAAACAAATCAAATATTTGGACTGTGCTTGGTGTGAACTTTTGTGAGGGATGAGGAGGTTGTTATTTTTGTTCAGACCTAGTAATCAATTCAAAAGTACTGCCATCCAGTGTAAGAGGACATTCTTGCAGTAGCTTTCCTCTGTACTACGACTGAAGACTACTTTGATCTTGGATTCTGGTCCATTTAGTGGACTTTTATATACCTTAATCTGTCCAAATCTCTGAAACACCCTCCAAGGCACCTCCTCTTTGCAAGCTCTGTTGTACAAGCTGCTTCACTCTGTTGAGTCTCCTCGTAGGAATTCCTGCATGAGTTTGTCTTCATTTTTACCAATAAGTGATGCTCTTTGTGATTCCCTGTGGAGCTGTGAAGCTCAGGGTAAGTACCTGCTAGAGAAATACAGGCATCCCTGGAACAAAGGACACTGGGAAGAGGGCCAAACAACTCAGATGTGATGCATTTGTTATTATGTGGCTGTAGGAAAAGCCCTCTTTCCTTTACCCATCCCAATTTTCTTTTTCATTAGCCTCCTGATGCTAACCTCTGAATAACTTCTAAAGTAAACAGCCCATAAATATTGCACGAGTCTCCAATACTAAAAGCTGATAAAGTTTATAGCACTTATAAAATAAATAGAAGGAAATGCTTTTCAGTTTCCTATTTATAGGTCTCAAGAGGGATCTCAGGTATGATTTATCACTTCAATTTTAACTGTATTAGTCTCCCTGTATCACATACACACAACTCTTTTCCTTGGTCATTCTTTTTTTCTCACACACAGCTGCTTCCTCTTTTCCCTGCAGACGTGCTCACGCCCACAGAGCCATTTGCCCTCCACATCCTTTGCTAACAGGCAGGAGACTGCGTGCTCTTTTACAGAGTGTTGAGTGCCATCAGTTTTCACCAGAGTCAGCAGGCGTTGAGGGTTCTCAGCGTTTAACAAGAGGCTCTCAACCACACGTAATCCAAAGGAAAAACTTTTTTTCAAGTCAATGTGGCATAAGGCCAAGCAAGGATTAAAAAAAAGGGAGGCAACATTTTGGATGTGGGTGGATCATTAAAGCACAGAGAGTATAGTTAACATGGGGTATGTTTCTTTTTAGGGCATTCCTATATGCTTTCCAAGTGTTAATGTTTCTAAAAATGCAGTATTCATCCTCAATTGCTAGTGCATTGCACTTCAGCAGATAGATGGACTGTGGTTAATAATACCTTTTATTCTTGGAGCAAATAAAGATCATTTCTTCTATTTTATAAAGGAGGAGGCCACATATCATGTGTCTAAATCAGCATTTTATTTTGGTGCAAATGTGTACTTCTGAAGTAAATCTCCTGGTTGTCCCCAGTTAGTTTATTTTCCCATTTGAATGGAAACACTTGTTTCAGAAATACACGTGCTAACAGGCGTTCACCCCATGGAGCCAGACTACAGCTAGACCAACTTAAATTCCCCAAAATATGTAAGTGTGGACATCAGATCCTCAGTGCCAGCTGTTTTGCTTTAGAGCTCCATTCCTAGTACACTGCAGTTGTTGCTCATGTGACAAGCCACAGCATCACCACAGCTTTTGATACCACTGCATCCTAACTGTATTTTTCCTGTCCTGGTTCTGTATTAAAAAACAAACAAACAAAATTGCCTTCATGATTGTGATTGAAGTAAATAGATTTATGCTTGAAATTCCCCCAATACTTACAGGGGTTTTCTCCCCAAGAGCTTCAACTGATAGTAGAGAGATCACCAAAACCAGGAGCCTACAGAACTGGAATCTAACTTGCTCCAAGGAAATATGGGAATCAAAACTGCTCTGTCTGATACTGCTTATGTCAAGTTGCCCACCTCATCATAGCAGGAGGGAAACTGCAGTTTAGATGATGTGAACCTGCTTCCTAGAAGGACCCTGTTGGATGGGATAGGTAAGGGGGAACAGATGATGAATGAAATGAAAGAAAAGTTCAACAAGGATGGAAAATGAAATGACAGCTGCAAACATCTGGGTGACAGGGAAAGGGGAATTCTTCAAAAGACACAGAAAAGAATTGGTTTGGGATGAAGATGACTTTGCAGACACATAGAGCTCCCCTTCCCATGTGTCAGGAAGTGGCATTTCTGTTTGGAATTTGTAGGGCCCTTCTTACAACTTCTTCATATATCCTCTGATATCTGTCTGTACATGAAAGGCAACTGAGATAACTTTACTCTCGGTGAATCACATGCAATTGTTTTGGCTTCAGTGCTGAGGCTCTGCCTCACTGATCTCCCTGCTACGAAATATTGCCTTGTCAGCACTGCCATTCGTTCCCTGGGGCTTGTCTCCTTCCTTCTCTACCCATGGCATTGGCTAGGACTATGCTGTTCTTGATGCATGAGCTCTCCCCTCAACCACATCTGATCAAACCATCACACTTTTGTTATTCAGCCTATTAGCTAGCATGAAGAAAACTTACATCATTTACTGCTTTATACCCCACTGACTGTGCTGTTGTCTTCTGTTGACAGCAACTACAGCCACACTTTTCTGTCTGCTCAGGCCAAAGGCAACTAGTCAATTAGTATCAACTCAATGCCTTTTCAGTTCAAAGCTTACTCAAACTCTGAGGTCACAGAGAACCATTTCTGGACACAAGAATTCATATTCTCAGTTTAACTCGTCTTTCATCTTATTTGACAAATTTGATCCACTGGATAATAATAAGACGTATTCATTACCTTCAGGAAATATTGAAGCTGTAAGAAGGCAACTGTAGCTTCAGGTGACATACACCTCCACCATTTAAAAGACCCTGTTGTCATCATTAGAATGTTAAGTGTGAGGTTTGCTTCAGCTGAGTTTAGCCATCTAAACACCAACTAGAGAAGCACAAATTTAGGCTCCCTCTCTAATGAGCGGGGAGACATGAGTGGCTACACATGATGTTGCTTCTGTCTGTCAGAGATGTCTCTTAGGATGAGATGAATGGTTCCTAGGTTAGGAAGCTTATTTTGTCCATGTCATCTGTATCATTAGTGAAACAGGAGGGCTCCTTCAGAGGGGTGATTCAAAGCCATATTTTGCTGCTTTGGGATCCAGGAAGGGGCTGGCCAGTCTGTAATCACAGGTCTGGCACGCAGCTACCTTCCTGTGCAAATGGTTCTCTTACTATTGAGCATCTGAAAGGTAAGGGCTTTTGTTTTTCTCTCATCTTCTGGTGCATAAGTTATTGAGGATCTTCATAGCAGTAAGGGAATTTCTGAGCTGCTTACTAAGTAGCTGCTGGATGATTCTTCCTTCTCACCCTCTGTCTTTTCAAGGCCTTTCTGCAGTGCATTTCTCCTACAGCAGCAAAGAGGTTAATGAAAAAAACACCTAATGGAGTTTGCCTAGCGTACCGACAGACTCCGATGTTGAACTCCACGGCAAATGCTGCAAGGCCAAGTACAAATGAATACAGGAGCAAAGCAGAAATGTGCCTCCTTGCTGAGGGTAATGAACAGGGCCCAGGGATGGTTGGTGGAAGCAGCCTGACAGACAGTCATCAAAAGCCAGGTGGATTTATTAGCCTGCCAAAAAGTGATAGGAGGAGGGCGATGTGGTGAAAGCAATATGTAGAATGTAAATGTCAGTAAGAAACACGAGCTACAGAGCTCTGTGGTTAGCCTCTAAAGACCAAGCCTGATTTGCCAAAGAGCCTTTATTTCCAGAGGACAGTCCTCTTGCTTGTCACTGAGTAGGGAGGATGGACTGACTTTTGCAAGTCCAGAAAATGACATGGTTCCTATCCAGCCATTTTATTCTGTGCATCCTTTGTGTGACTCATGCCTCTTGATGACCGCATCTCTGGCCACACAGAACTGCAAGCATTACAGAAGAGCCCAGTCAAGATAACAACTTCCCTGGTTCTGCAGAGGAGATTGCTGAAGATCAAAACAAACAGAATTTCCCTTCCTGAAGCCTGACAATTTGGGAACAAGAGGCAATACACTAATGTTGGGCTTAAATCCTCCCTGGTTTCTCTTCTGGAAGAGAGGGCTTTTGCAAGCTCAGTAATCGTCCTTTATCCCCCTCGGTCCACAAGCTTTCTTGCTCTGGCTTCAGAACAGACAGGAACAGCAGGCCACCATGCCCTGTACTTTCCTGACTGTGCCTCAGCACAGGACTGGTGGAGCTTCTCTGCAGGAACTAGCTCCAAAAGAGTTGTGGTTTTAGTGGTATGGGCACCTGTCCACTAGGAAGTGTGCTGAAACCTCTGGCGCATTTCACAGGTTCCACCAGAGACCCATCAAACACTAATAACATTCAATCACTGCTAACCAAGGCTGATTTTGGATCAGATGCCTGGAAGTGAAATACTACCTATCCCACCACCCACCCTGCCATATGTCAATTACACATTGTAGTATTTGAAGCCAATAAACCAGAGCTTTTTATTATATGCCATGGCTTTCTTTGGAAGGTATTGCAACCACAGTTGAATTTGGAAACTTCACATATAGCTTATTTTATTTTATTTAATGACTTTATGCATATATATCTTGTTACCATCCCATTTATCCACATGATGCTATTATTTTCCTTTACATTTCAAAGAATATTTTGTTTCCTTATATCTCTGTTTGGCAATGAACTATATAATCTTGTTCTTTATTTAGATGCATTTGTTCACTATTCAGACAACATTAGCACTGCCCACAATCGGAATTCACTCTAATTCAAACACTGTCACTTACCACACTCCAGCCCACAGAATCACAGAATCACAGAATTATTGAAGCTGGAAAAGACCTCTTAGATCATCGAGTCCAGCCTATGACCTAACACCACGACATCAGCTAAATCATGCCACTAAGTGCAGCATCCTATCTTTCCTTAAACACCTCCATGGATGGTGACTCCACTACCTCCCTGGGCAGTCTAATCCGGTGTTCTATCACCCTTTAGACATCCTTTAGACAGTGTGGTGGCAGAGACACTGAAGCATCTGTTGAGATAACACAGGAGTTTGAACTGTGATTGTGATGCAGAGAGCTGTATCAACTCTTATGTCAAATGCCACCAGATGCAAATGTAAGCCACATTTCTTACATATGAGCTATGGACTAACAGTATTTCATAGTGATTTGACCTAATTTGGAGTTAGTTTCACGTGAGGACAACCTGCTTCTGGGTTCAGCTGGCTTTGAAAAAGGCCCTTAGGTGAATAAAACTGATCTTGACTGGAGCTTAGGTAGGTCTAAATGGTGAATAACTATAACCCTGATGTATCCCAGAGAGAGATCACCTGTCAGCATCCCATTAATTCCAAGAAGAAGGCAAATTTTGAGTGAAAAGACAAATAAACCCTGTTGTTTTAGTGTCATCTGAATTCATAAAATGAGGTACATCCACAATTTCAGTGCTACAGTGGAAAAAAGTAATAGTCCTTAAGAGAGAGGTAAACCAAAAGAAGAGATGTACTTTTTATTACAAGAGGAAAGGAAGGGAGGTCTGATAATTAAATTAAGTAGAAAGTATCATGTGAAAGCACACTGATTTAAATCAAATGAGAGAGATCCTGCCTCCCACCCAGCCATTAAAAAAAACAAAAAAACATCTAGGGAAGCCATTTAGTGATTTTAAGAAAACACAGTCCTGAAAGGTACAGGGAATCGTGGCTCTGTGGCAAGATGGGAAGCAATCCCCACTCCACACTCTTCCTTTCTCCTGACTCTCTCACCTCCCTCCCCCTTTTGCCTTCCCACTCGGCAGCCTCCGGCCTGCCATCCTTCAGCTGCTGCTCTCCTCTCCTCCTTTGCTGTCTTTTTGACTTTAAGCAGTTCCCTAGCAACAGCTGGTTTCAGCTGAGAGGAAGAGTTGTGGACATTTTGCAGGCACAGCGGTGGGCAGTGCTCGGCCTCGACTCATGGCCGATGGCTGACCCCAGGACTGGATGGGACACGGTGCAGCTCCAGGGCAACAATTTTTGCATTGACCTCTGCTTACAACTTGAGACAAGGGGCTGCACCTAACTTTTATATTTCAACTGTTCTTCTTGTTGGCTAACAGAAGGTTACTCATTCTGCTTCATTGGAAACACTTATCCCCCCATACCAAATGCTGGGCTTTGCACAACAGAAAAGCCTCTCAGACACCATTAGTGTGGCGATCCTATGGTAAGGACATATGGTTCAGAAATAGCACAAGGGTCCCCATTGCTCTGGTTGAAAATAAGAACTCTGATTTTAATGTTGGATGCTGTCCTAACCCCCTTGCTGTCCAGCCCTGGAACGCTGCTGGAGGCAGTTATCTCTGGAGCAGAACCAGGAAATGTGTGTTCTCAGCTCAACTGCTGCACTTCACAGCAGCACGTGTCAGCCAGAGCCATCGCGGGCTGTGTTTGGGGACAGCCAAGGACCGGGCACGCGTCCCTTTCTACCCCCTCTGCTTCTGCGGCAGCAATGCTTTGGCAGAGGGGAGGACAGGCAGCTGAGGGCAGCAGCATCACTGCAGTAGAGTTACCAGCTCTCAGCTGCAAGTGCTAACCTATCAATATTATTGATGATGTTGTTATTATTGTCACTGTTATCATTACTACATTCTTTTCATTTGGCCCAAATAAAAAAAAAACTGTGTTACTTTATATAACAGCCGTTCCCTCACCACCCACCAATGTCTCCCTTCATGAATGCTAGAGTTTACTCTGGAAAATATGATGCAAATTTTTAAGCCATTTGGTAGGGCTTCTGAAAATTGGACCCCAAGTCATCACACTGCAATCATTTAGATACTTTAGAATAGACTAGTACACTAGCTAAATTTGTAAAGTGGGAACATACTTACATAAACCTCTAATGCCAAATGATCAAAGCATCTGACAAGACCCCACAGTATAGTTATTCCATTTTAGAACAGAAGAATTAAAAAGACAAGGTTTTCTCCATTATCCAACAGAACAAGTGACCACTGCTTTGGGCAGCCACTGATGTTTGAATTCTGTGATAGTGCTTTGATAATAGTTTTTTTCTCCTATTTCCAAGCTTCTTAACAATCATGTTGAATAAAGGTGCAAAACTGTCTTGC
The DNA here is from genome assembly GCA_013399075.1 of Chloroceryle aenea. Classification (NCBI taxonomy): domain Eukaryota; kingdom Metazoa; phylum Chordata; class Aves; order Coraciiformes; family Cerylidae; genus Chloroceryle; species Chloroceryle aenea. Next base: position 232,359 of record VWZY01009665.1, read on the forward strand.
ATCGTGGAAATAAAATGTCTGGATGTGTTGAGAATCTGACCTCACTCTCTGTCTTGTCTCTTTCCAGAGCAGTGTTTTGTCTGTGCTTTGCTCATTCCTGTATGGACAGGGGCTTGGCATCCCTGCCAGCTGGTGTAACTTATGCATGAGACACATCAGTTGCCCACTGTTTCACCCCACCTCCTGCCACCTGGCACAGCGTCTGCATCTCTTACCTTGCCTGTTCATCACTCCTAGCAGTGTCCCGCTCTGGCCCCCTGCGTGTCTGCCAGGCAGTTGTGTCCAGGGTTGGGGGTCCCACAGCAGGAGAGAGGCTGCAGCCCTGCTGCAGACTATGTGTCTTCTAAGGGGATCTCACACTCCGCTGTGTCCAATGAACATGTGCTTTCGGTAGGAGTAGACCTCCCCCTGCCAATCTCCACGTGACTTGGCATACTGCAGTGACTTAAGACTGTAGTATGTAAGGTTGAGAGCAGTATTAGGGGGAAGTCTCATAAAGGATAACTAGGTGCCTTCAGGCTATGCTAGCCTGAAGAAGTCCAGACTGTACCCTGCCTTTGCTGTCCTCTACATTAACAGCAATCATCATCTGCACTTGCCCTTCTCTGTGCTCTGCCTCTGCACCTCCATCCCCATGACAGCAATCTCTGCTGCCCAGAGGAGCTGTTGTGCAGAGTGGGATAGGGTGAAATCTACTGTCCTTTCCATCACACTGATGTAACCCAAAGTACCACTTATCCTTCCTGTGCTCCTGACTATTCAGCCTTTGGAATCACCTCGCTTGCCCTTTTGTACTATTGCGGAGCCCCACTTTTCTTACCCCAAATGTGCTGGAAGCAGGAAAATTCTCTGGGGCTGAAAACTGTTGAGCTGTTGGGGCTGTGACTGATGTCTGAGAATTTATCTCCCAGGCAGCCTCACACCTTCCTCACAGGAGCTGAGCTATGCCTGCTCTCTCACACCTCTGTGAGCTGCAAATAGCATCTCCTTCTTTGGTCCTACCCTCACCCCCAGCTGAGAGACCTCTCTGCTGGAGTGACAACATGCCCACTTCCTATGACCACACATTTTTGCCTTTTGTGTCCTTTCAAAACCTACCTTTTTATTTTGGTGGTGGTGGTCCCTGCTCTTCTGTATGTCTCTGCTCCTTTTGCTTATTATACATTTCCTTCTTTTTGGCAATAATCAATTTTTGTCTTACCTCCAGTCCTAAACTTGTCTTTTGTCAATTACTGGGGCTTAGCAGCAAACTAGTTAATTCTGACTAAGTGTCCTCATTAGACATAAAATGAGATTAGTGGTAGAGTATGGGACTTTGCACTTCTCAGGCACTGCTTTAAGCTATCCATTGTTTCAGGCAGAGACCTGAAACAGGCTTTACTTATACCAGCTCATATTGGTTCTCTCACAAATCAGAGGAAAAACTTCTTTTGTTTTCAAAGGAATTCTTATATACTTAGAACTTGAATATGCCATTTGGGCCACATAAACGTATGTTGGCCAGATGTTTAATACCCCTGTTTCAATGTGCTTTGCTGACAATAAACGAATAATGAATGTTCCTGCAGGATAGTTTGATGTAGATTAGGATACAACAAATGCATTTTGACATTCAAATGTGTAAAAACAGCAGAGACAAACAAAAAATGAATGAAATGTAAATTCTGTTCTTATTTTGCCTCTGTGAACTCGCTATTTTATCCATAGATCTGAGTATAACATACATTATGAGTTGACCAGCAATATGCTGTAAATAAAAAGAAAAAAAAAACATCCCAAGCCCAGTCACAATGAGTGCCGGGTAAATCACCCCGCATCGCAGGTCTATGGAATCTCATCCTGGCTATACTCAGCAGGTATCATCAGTTGCCTTCCATCAAGCCTGAACTTGGTGAAGTAAGTAACAATCTAGAGAGTATTTATCTGTTCCACCTTTTGAAAAGATGAGTGTTAAAAAATACTTGCACTAAAAGGGATAAAATTCTGTTGTGATTTACACATCTTAAAATCCTTCAGGAGTTACTGGGTGTGTGATGGTGTAATTGAAAGCAGCATCAGGCCTACGATTTATGGAAGCAGTTTAGTACAGTGATAAGCCTATCAGAGATTAACACACACATGCAGTTTCTGCATTTTGTAAGCTGCCATCAATCCCCAGTACTGCCACCAGAGAAGATAGTATCTTCTTGTCTACAGTAAAATACAGTCTTTCTAAACTTGGTACCAGAAATGTTTATCCCTTGCACAGATCAACCATATGAATAAAGAACTCAGAATGGCTAGATCAATTCCAACACAAATCTGTTGGTATGCAGCGTATTTTATGTCATATGGAGTACTTCAAGTTCCATGCTCAAATATGACACCAGCCAACATACTGGATGCTTGGAGTATTAAATCCTGGTTCTGCTAAATTCATGGTCTAGTTGTGCCACTGCTTCCAACAGACTTTTACTCTGGGTAAACCTCAGTTGTATCATTGCTGGAATTCTTTTGCAGGGCATGGACTACAGATGTAATGTGTTGTGCAGCTAGGACTGGTTATTGATGGTGTACTATCTTCTAACTGTTTAGCTCCTTTGGTCCCTGATAGCACTGCAAAATGGAAGAAGATGGACACAGTGATACAGAGCTATAACCACCACCAAAAGCTGAGCTGCTATTATTGGAGAGTGGCTCTTTTCACTAGAGGAAAGGGCACTCAGCCATGAAATCAGAAAACACTGAAGAAAATAACAAAAAATAGCATTCTGAGGTAGGACTTAAAATGAACTTGGAACTGGTCTAGGTAACATGACGTGAGGTTTCTGGGGCTTCATTTAGAAGTTTAAGAGATGTGAACTGTTCTTCCAGCAGTTCAATGAGTCCACCTTCTCCCAGCTTGTGGTTCCCCTGTGTTCTGCTGTGCCTCCTCTTCTATTTATCTTCTTTTTTTGGCATCTAGTCCTTTTGAGGAATGACTTCTCTCTCTTCTTACAGGACACTGCACATTGTAATAAAGACCTGCTCTCTGTTATGACAATAAAATCATATAGCAAACAAAATAAAGGGTAAACAGATGACGTGTGATCTCTGCAGTGAGACATGGAGACCCAGTGTCATTAAAAGGTGATGTCACTAAAAGTCTCTTTAGAAAACGCCTCTGTTTCCCAAAGGTGGGGTTTTCCTGCCAAGTGTGTAAACCTAGAACACTCTAGTTTCAGTCTGCATTATGTAAGAATATATCAAACCAGCTACAGCAGATGGAACCATTTTCTGTAGTCTAGTCCTGCCTCTGATAGTGGGCAGCAGTGGTGCGCCCTGGTAAGAGTGTTGAGCAGGGCCAGCATACAGCAGTCCTCACCCTCTACACTCTTCCAGTCTCCAGCAAGCTTTGGCTTAAGAACTCCCTGTATAATACAGCAGCAGAGCTGCATTACTTAGCGTCTGATGTTTGTTTCTTCCAGGACTTTATTACTTTTGAAACTCATGTGAACTTACGGCACCTATAAAATTGTAAGAAAAGGTACTCCAGAGCTTATCTGTGCTTACATAAGGAAGCTGTTTCTTTGCTCCACTTTGAGCTGGCCACCTGCGGGCCTTGAACATGTGCTGTGCTGTGATTCCAGCACAGCATTTCTGGCCTCTCCTCCAAGCTGAGGTGTAGGAAATCATGCTTGCAGACTCAGCAGTGTTAAGTAGCATACATCAGTGTCAGAGAGACACGCAGAGATGGTATTTTCATGTTGCTCATCTTGGGCTTTCAAGAACCAAAAGACTCATGGTCTTCCAGTCCATCTTATTGACTGAATCTGCCTTTCTGGTTTTCATACAGAGATGGACACGATGGCAAGCCTTCCTGGCATAAGGAGTGTGCTGACTATAAAAAAGGATTTTGAAGAGCGTCTGTCATGATCTTCTTCCTTCCTCTGATTCATAATCACATTTCATTTCACCAGCTAAAAGCCCTGAAGTGACATGGGAGGTTATTCAGGGCCATTCTGTGGCAGTGCTGCTGAGTAAAAAGTATAATTTCCAACCTTACGAGCAGCTGAGCATGCTAAGTACACAACTACCTTGCCAGCATGAAGAAGTCATGTGCCTCCACCAGCTTTTTCACTGTAAAGAGGATGGAATAGATCTTTCAAGCTGTGAACAAAACTGTGCAGTAAGCCTCCCTCCTCCCTCTGCATCACTCTGCAATGGGTGTAAAGTAACACATTAAGCACCTTTATAGCCATGATAAGGGCCTTTGATTTTCTGATAAAAGCTGTTGGGATATATATATATATAAGCCCTTACATGATTTTTCAGATCAGAGTGTTTATTGCACAAGTGTAAATGCAAGCTCAGGTCTGCCAACACTGCTGCAGGGCTTATGAGAGGAGTGCATGGGGTTGTGCCCTCCCATGTCCACTCATGCTGCCTGCCTCAGTACAGGCAGGTGTCTGCAGGGACCATGACAAAACAGCTGGTAGCAGAAATGCTAGCAATGACAGTGCATCTGTTTAGCATTGAACTCCTACTGGTTTTTTGTTTGTCCCCTCCCAAAATGCTCTTTGTTCCTCTCTGAGAGGAATTACGTTTCCTCCCCTCTTCCTTCTGAATATACCACTCCATGAAGTGGAGCTGCTCCTATTGTTTCTGTCTCTGGTGTCTGCCTCTTGGGAGTGCCACCATCCCACAGCAGGAAGGGATGTCCTTGTGCCTCACTGCTTGTGTCTCCTAGTGCCTCCTGAACATGTCCTCTGCCCATAAATCACTGAAGCAGCACAAGTGCAGTGCTACTTGTATTTAATGTCTGCTGCATTGCCTGCTGCTAGTGTGAGCTGAACGTGGCAGGAGAAAGGCTTGTCTCTGGGCTGTGGGTGAGCTTACAAGAACAGTATGACAGTGTGAGCTGTTTCTTCCCTGAACACGCTGTCTGTGCCATGCGAGCAACTGTCTCAAGCTCCTTCAGCAAACTCAGATGAAAAATAGTTCTATTCTGCACTAGGCATGGGGCAATTTCTGCATCTTCCCCTGTGTTAGGCTAGCCTAGGTATTAAAGCAAGTCCTTCTTAAGCAGAGTTGTGAGTATACTTGCATTTTACCTCCACCTCATACACAAGAACACAGTTCTTTCTGTTCTGGAATATTTAGGAAAATACTTGAGGACAGAACCAATCAGGATGTTCCTCAGGTTTCAATTATAACACCCAGGATTGCTGCAGAGAGAGTGAGAAAGAGGGTTGTATGATGGTTGAAATACTGCCAGTCTCCGTCCCCCACCTCAAAATATGTTCACAATGCCTAGACATAAAGTTCAGTGTTTCATTCCATCTCAATAGGGATTTTATGACTAAAGTGCTGAGGATAAAAAAAGACCAATTTGTAGTTTTATTGATCAGGCTAAAGGTCAGGGGCAGACGTGTAGGTCGTAGTGCTTCCCCGGAACAGACACAGGACCAAGTGCCTACCTTCTGAAAGCTCACAAATGAGGCATGGGAGGGGGAACTTACACTGATGAAACATGACATCTGAGATGTCAATCATTACCAGATTGGACTGGCTTAGAGAAGGGAGACCTCACAACAACCATAACTTTGCCGCATGCCTGCACACTCTGGCAGAGGGGCTTGTACTGTGTGCTTGCTGAGGCAGTGATGTGGTATATGGGCAAATGCCAGGACACAATTTAATATAATAAAAACATAATTCATGCTCATGAAGTTTATGAGATCAAGATTCCCAATCCTAGCTGAAGCACATAAAGCATATACTGTCACTACATGCATTTTGGCTGAAAAGGTAGGGGCTTCTGCTGCATGGAGATAGCCTGGAAAGGTATTCATCACCATGGCCCACCCTGGGCTGATTGCAATATTAGAATAACACAAAACTACATTGACTCATTGTCAGAAATTTACAGTTCAGATTTAAAATGTCATGAAGTGAAATGGTTCCCAGAGCAATGACAGTTTTTCTACCCTCCATATATTAATTTTGTCCTCATTTGCCCCTGTGAATCAACACTGAAAGTAAGATTTAGTCTCTGTAGTGTATTGTTCCTGGTTTCTCTGTGTTATGTTTGCTGTGTAAAGCCATTTACAAATGAGACTGTGGTTACTGTAAAAGAGAAAGGATCCAGTATAGCTTTAATTCGAGATGGCTTAATCTAACTTTTGTTCTCACTGATTCTGCACTATATGAAGAAGTCATCTTCACGCTTCTGGAAGACCTCCCTCCTATTCTCCCTACTTACCCTATCCAGTGTAGAAATAGGATGAGGTGAGGCCTTCACACTTTCCTATCATTTAGGATACATACCAGCCAGGTAAACATTATTGTAGGTGGCTTAATTTAAGCTTTTCCTGACCTTACTTCTTCAGATTTAATCTGTACAAAGCAAAAATGGAGTTTTGCTTTATGGTAGCCTTAATCTTCAGGTACAAAGGAAAAAGCCTTCCTAACTCATAAGTGACAGACTAACACAGTTAACCTCTTTGAAGTGGATCCAGAGAGCTCAAATCTCCCATTTAATTTCCCTTCCCTACATTAAGTTGAAGGCAAAGTAAGCTGGAAAACAGGCAAGGCTCCAAGTCCCTGAAGAAGGTATATCATTACATGTACAAAACAGCTCTTAAGTATTTGTCCCATCACCTGGTAGAGGGTTTGATTAATGTCCCACTATTTCACTAAACTTGTAAGGAAGGAAACAGTACTGGTCATTTCTTGGTATCTGGTCCTGGCTTGTGTTGGGGAAGGAAGATGACAAGGTGTTTTGGTATCTCTTTGCTCCCTGCTTCTCTGAATTTGGAATTAACAGACAGTTTGCTGAATGCTCTGAGAAGTGTAAGTTTAGGAATGGTCTATGTTCCGCATTAGGTCTATCAGGAACTAAGATGGTCTAGCATACACACCTGCAAAAACTGCATCCTGGAATGGAGAACAGGACTACTTTCATTTACACTTCTTCCCCATGTGTGTAAATATGCTCTGCTGTACCATCTTCATCCTAATGGTTTCTGAGATCCAAACAAAATCTTTTTTTATCACACACATAACTGCTAGCAATCTTAATTCCTCATCTTTCTTTTCAAGCTGTTTTTCTTTATTCTGCTTGTCGGTCATCTGAGAAATTAAGTTTCATGGTAGATTCTGGTGATTGTGAGACCTGAGGTCTAATGTCTTGAAGCAGAGACTTGCTTAGCTAGTTACATGGCTAGCTGCTGCGTGGCTTGGTGGCTTCTAGATGCCTGCTGCCCTATCAGTCAATTGGAGTTGCTTCTGGCCACAGTAATTTCATGACTGTTGTCAGCTGCGAGAGTCATAAAAACATGGATGTTTTCACTAGGAGCTCATTCTAAGGAAGTGCAGTCACGTGATTAGACAAACTCAAATAATAGATACCTATTCCTCAGCAATCTTTACACTTAGCAGACTTGAGGAGTCAAGTGTAACTCTTAGTGTTCATGTCCTTCTAATCTCTGTCTTTCCTCTCGACCATAGAGCTAGGGAACTGTCCAAAAGTCACGTAACAAGGATTGAATAGCCTGCGCTTTGCATGTATTCGAATTATAGCCTCAATGCTCCATTATTGTGCAGTTCTTTCACCTTCACTTCTTATATATTTGAATGTCTGGTAAATAGGTTGTTCTAATAAGGAAGAAGGAAGGGTCATATTTACTTTGTGTAATAAGAAAATCTGAGAGGAGCAGAAAATAGAGAACTGCCAGCAACTATACTGAGCATTTTGCAGCTGAGGGTGTTTGCATCTAGTAGGCATGCCTATTAGACCACATCAAATCTTACAGTTAACTGACAGCAGTGGGAGAGAGACATTCCCTGGGTGAAGCCAAACACCGGCTGCAGTGTCTGCGCTGTATTGTACTGGGGAGCAACCCCTGAGTGTGAGGATTTGGGAGGACAATATCAAAGAAAGAGATCCTGCACTGCAAATCTCTCAGTCTATGGAAAAGATGTGTAAGAGGCAGAGATCATTAGAGAGAAAACACAGAGAGGGAAAGCTGGAGGCCGACAGACATGTTTGATTTAGAAGAGCAGAGACAATAGTGTAGCCTCATGTACATGGGCGGAATCTTAGTCTCGGAATCAGTTATGGGTATGGAGAAACACTCCTTTTTATCTCTGATGTATAATTGCTGGCTAGGGAAACAGTCAAATATTACAGAGAAATCGGGCAGAAAGATTCCAGCAGCCATATAATCAGTGACATAAGTGAGAACAGGATGAGATGTGGGAGAGTTTAAGATGGGGGCAGAAGACAGGTTTGGGACTAGAACAAAACAGTGTTATGATTAAGTCCAAAACTGGGACCTTATTTTGACCTTTCAGGCAGGACAGGTGTAATGGATTTCTCAGAGCTGAGACTGATGTTTCACTAGCCAGGAAGGTGCATTTGAGATAAGGATGGTATGAAAGACATGATTCACTATTCATAGTAAGACAGCAAAGCTGAATTTCCTATTTCGTTTCAACCTGCTTTCAGGACATCCTTTGGCATATGTTTCCACCACCAGGCTAACTCTCCAGGCTGGCACGCAGATGAAAGCAAAACCTGACCTGTTCCCACAGGATCTGCTGTCACCTGTGCATTTTACGAGGGCTTCTGGAGCCATTTCCTACTTGTGCTGCACAGCACAAATCTTCCCCAGGGAGCTATGAGTAAATTTGCCTGTGTGGGCACACATGGGAACTGTGCAAAGGGAGCTGGGGACCAAAGGAGCTTGAGTGGGCTTGTGGCAAATTTTGCCGCAAAAAGGGTGTGTTACAACCCCATGTAAAAGGAGCTTGTGGGTTTTTATCTTTTACCTCAGATTAGATCAGCTCCACCTGATGGAAAAAAACAAATGAATGTGTCTGACAGGTTGTGTTTGGACTTTTTTTTTCCCTGTGGATGAAGGACAGTTGCCATATTTATGGAAAATCCTGGTTTATCTCCCCGGGGAAGTGATTCCCTCACCAGAAGGTAAACCTCCATAGGGGTGTCACAAGGGTTGGCTGTTACAGCCATGTTTGTTGGAGGGGCTACTGGTAGCAATGTGTGATATTTCCGGGGAGCTTTTTCACCTTGGAGGTGAACAGAGAATATGAAACCTTGAGCTTCCCACTCACTTCCACATCCCACTTCAGGCCCAGCAGCCGTGCAGCCTGCCTCAGAGGTGCACTCACTTCACCTAAGCTCTATTTTCAGGGTTTCTACTGGTGCTACCAAAGAAGGGTGGTGGTGTCCCAAAAGTGGTGTCATTTACCTGGTGTGCGATGAGCCAATCTCATTCACCGAGATACTGCTTTATTGCAAAGCTGTGCCTGTTTGGGTGCTAGGTGTTTTTCCACAAAGCTAGCACACTTTAGTACTTCCCGGAGTTGCTTTTATACGAAAAGTTATCAACTGGTAAATTTCCAAGAACTTACTGCTAGCGCTGATTGGTCATTAACTTACATACGGTTACACAATCACCTATTTGTACTACACATGCTCCGCGAGGAAGGGTCTTCCTCTGGGTCGGGGTCTCCTGCCCTGTGGGTGTGATTTTTAGTATTATAATGAGGCTAGTTCACTTAAGGATAGCACTAATCATCGTTTAGCAGACTACATGAAACAATGTAATCGCTAAATACACATGGTTTATGTATTTCCCAGGACGGTTCTTCTTCAAGGACAGCCAATTCTTGATTAAGAGTTCTTTAACTAATCATTTTGACAACTTCAAGGATGGTCATCTTGCCCTAGACATCGTGTACATAACTATCCCTTGCTTTCTATGTGCTAATAGTTACCAGATGACTTAAATAAATTCTTAAGCAGTATTTCACGAATCTTTAACTCCTCCTTTGTTTGCCTGGGTGAGTATCAGTGGAACACGCCGGGACGTGAGAACCCCCCACCCTCCTTTCCAGCCCCGCCAAGGGGACCTCACTGGGGTCTGCTGAGCAGGAACAGGGGGACAGGGCCCGTTTAGCAGCAGGTAAGGGTGGGCCCAACCACCTTGTTTGCCCNCTGCTTGCGTCCATGGCGGTCTTGGCCTGGTTGACTGGTTAGAGGAGCTCTGTGGCTGGATCCTCCGGGGAGCTGTCCTGCAGCATGCTTGGGAAAGGCACCAGCCATTCTCCCCGTAAAATGTTTAGCAGGTCAGCCCCACCTCATCCTATGGTGGGAGCACCGTGGTGCCTGTGGTCATCTCAGAAATGCTCCAGTGTTGGTGCTTGGTGAAGAGCGGAGCTTGGGGTAGCAGGCAAACCTGCAGCTGGGCTGCATGGGCAAAACAAACTGTGTGTTTAATTACATAGACTTGGGCTTCACACAGGAGTGAGTTGCAGAGTTCAGGATGGTGGTTGCCATATAGAAAAGTGCTTGTCACCATGGTGACCAAGCAATGCCGCATCTTCCTGGGAGAGGAAAACACTAGTCCTGGGGATCTGTGGCGTGAGACCAGCGGGTTAAATCTGTCTAGCTTTACCTTTTGAAGCAGGGGGTCATGGCCTGTGTTAAATTTCTGTATGTGACCATGAAGTGAATTGGTTGGAATCAGCCTGGTGCCCACCCAATGGCCATATGTACACAAGGAGGACACCACAAGTGTATGCTGGTGTCCATTGCAGGCAGTGTGTTCCAAAAAGAGCCTTGCAAAAACAAAGGCAGCAGCAGGGAGTGCAGCGGAGTGGGAGAGTGGAGGTGGCAGAGCTACTGTCTATCTAGTACTTTGAATAGTAAAAAAAAGTTTTACCTGAAGTCTAAGATGTGTTGCTATCACTGAGTAGCAGCTGGGATTCACTAAGTTGTAACTGAGGGGCTTGATGCCTACAAAATGCTCAACTATGTTTTAGGTAGTTATAACAGTGTACAGTTACATATAAATTTAACATAAATATGCTGAATGTTAAGCCCAGAAGGATCCAATGAAACTTTTTTGTTTTTATTTGTTCATGAGGCATTGAGATAAAAGTTCTTGCTATGCATCTCCAGTTGTACTGTTTTCCTGGTATTTTGGGGGTTGTTTTGTTTGTTGTTTTGGGCTTTTTTTTTGTGTATGTGCGTTTGCTTTTGTTGTTAGTTTTTTGTTGTGGTTTTGTTTTGTTTTTTTACCATCAGCATAAATTAATCTGATAAAAGTTCACAGGGTCACAGGGTGTCAGGGGTTGGAAGGGACCTTGGATATCTTTCAGTCCACCCCCCCTGCCAGAGCAGGACCATACAATCCAGCACAGGTCACACAGGAACACAGCCAGGCGGGTCTTGAAAATCTCCAGAGAAGGAGACTCCACATCCTCTCTGAGGAGCCCCTTCCAGGCTCTGTGACCCTTACAGTAAAGAAGTTCCTCCTCATGTTGAGGTGGAACCTCCTGTGCTCCAGCTTACATCCATTCTCCCTTGTCCTAGCACAGGGCCCAAGTGAGAAGAGGCTGTCCCTTTCCTCTTGACACTCAGCCCTCAGATATTTATAAACATTTATCAAATCCCCTCTCAGTCTTCTCCAGACTAAAGAGCCCCAAGGTCTCTCAGCCTTTCCTCACAAGACACGTGTTCCAGTCCGTTCATCATCCTTGTAGCCCTCCACTGGACTCCCTGTGCAGATCCCTGTCTGTCTTGAACTGGGGGGCACAGAACTGGATGCAATACTCCAGGTAAGGTCTCACCAGTGCAGAGCAGAAGGGGAGCATAACCTCTCTTGATCTGCTGCACATGCTCTTCTTAATGCACCCCAGGATACCATTGGCCTTCCTGGCCACAGGAGCACATTGCTGTCCTATGGAGAACTTCTTGTCTGCCAGGACTCCCAAGTCCTTCTCCCCAGGGCTGCTCTTCAGCAGATCACCTCCCAGTCTGTACTGGTGCACTTTATTATTCTTCCCCAGATGCAGGACTCATTGTTAAACCTCATCAGGTTCTGCTCTGCCCAGCTCTCCAGTCTGTCCAAGTCTCGCTGGATGGCTGCACAGCCTTCAGGTGTATCTGCCAATCCTCCCAGCTTTGTGTCGTCAGCAAACTTGCTGAGAAGACACCCTGTCCTGTCAGCAATGTCATTGATAAAGATGCTGAACAGGACCGGTCCCAGCACTGATCCCTGGGGGACTCCACTGGGCACAGCTCTCCAGCTGGACTTGGCACCATTGACCACCACTCTGTGGACTCTATGTCCAACCGGTTACTAATCCATCTGACTATCTGCTCTTCTATCCCACACTTCCTGAGTTTCTCCACAAGGATATTATGGGAGACTGCATCAAAAGCCTTGCTAAGGTCAAGACAGACAACATCCACTTGTCTCCCTGCATCTATCCATCCAGTTACAATATCACAGAAGGCTATTAGATTAGTCAAGCATGACTTCCCCTTGGTAAATCCATGATGACTACTTCTGAGTCTTCTCTTCCATGAGTTATTACTGCCTGCTCCATACAAACTTTGGTCCTCTTCAGGAATTCCTAAGTATTCACCCTAGAAAAAAACTCTAGAAACCACATAGTCACTGGTGGCTCCTAAGAAGGGTGACAATAAAACCTCCTTGATCCACTGGCATATTTCTCCATTACTGCATGTCTAACTTAGAAGAGGATAGCTCTAAGCATGACCTAAGAGACTCGTCAGTCACTGGTTCTCATACCTGGAAACGCAAATGCTCTGAACCAGGGAGAGGTAAAAAAAAAAAAAAAAAAGAATTAAACTTGGTGTATTCTCCCTTACCCAGGTCTCCTCAGGGTCACTGTGAATGGAGCTTGCTAATGGAAGTAGTGGCAGATTCCTAAAGCATTTTGAGAGGATTTTGTTGAAGATGAAAGGGGTTTTGAGTTAAAGAAGTGCTTGCACCGTGAAAGACAGTGCCCATGAAGAAGGTGAAAACAACAGTCAGGGATGAGCTACCCAAAGTATGTTCAGATGGATAAGGCAGTGCTGTACTGTGAGTACTTGAGCATGCACCAGATGAGCTGGTGTATCTGTGCTTATCCATGCAGGGACATGAGCCCTGGAAGGAAATTAGCTGTATTCTGAGTTTGTGACACTGAGGTTAATTTCCCCGGTCTCTGAGCAGAATTCCTTGGATCTGAAAGCACATGTGGCTGTATTGTTCTGGAGTTATTTGGGGCAGAACTACCCATGACCAACTCCAGGAAAAGTGGGCAGTAGCAACACAGGGTACTGAAACACCTCCAGCCCTGCTGTCAGCTCTGCCAAAGCCAGGCTGGCAACGTCATGCATAGGAGGGCTGAGTTTTGTCTAACAACATTTATGTCCGAAGGTACTGACCTCTCAGAAATCTCATTGTTGCCTCTGTTCTCTTCCTCCTGGAGTCTTGAGGGATTGCCATTACAGTTCCTTTCTGCCGTTCCCTTCCTAATCCTTTTTCTTCCTCCTCTTCTGGCACAGGAATAGTCCAGTTCAATCCCCACATCAAAACTGATTTTTACCTACGCTTCTCACAATTCACCAGCCACCTCTGGCACTGTCTTGGGGGTTTTCTGCTTGGTGTAACCACATCGTTTGAGACACTCCCCCCAAGCTCAGATATGGTAGCTATAATTAGATCTGGTAGAAAGCCCCTCTCCCTGTCACCCCTCCTCCCTTCCCAGGACACGGTAGGAATGGCAGCAGCAGCAGAGTTAACCTGGCTGCTTTTCAGAAGAACATATCCCAGAGCAAAGCAAGAGAGTGGCCTCAACCACTCAGTGTAATTAAACACAAGCATAATTTTTGTGTAGCCTGTGCCGTGGCAATCGCAGCAGTTACTCTCATTCAGCCGGAAGGTTGAGAAGGCAGACCCTCCTTGCAGGCAGTGCCTTAAACCACTTCAGTGAATGAAATACTCTCGTGGAGCAAAGAATGCCAGAGGGGGGAGAGGGGGCGGGAGAAAACCACACTGGATAGAACAATAGCATTTCTGGCCGAGGTTCAATAACAGCTCTTGGGGCAGCACCCGATAAACTATTAGGGTGAAAGAGGCTTTTTATACATAGTGCTTTGGCACTCTGATAGCATCTCTGTTTTTTCTTTTTCTCCCTTGAGTTCCCCAGAGAGACTATATATTGTCTTCCCTGTAGTTAAAGGGAGAGGGGGCTATTTGCATAGGCAGGTCACTTTGTTTCTGTTGAAGGTGAAAGCAAAGGGCTGGCTAATTCATGCACGCAGACAAGAGGCTATAGTGCTGTACTGTCGGCCATTACAGGAAGCCTCCGTGAGACAGGGTGAAGCAGCTCAGCACAGCGCACGCAGCACTTGCTGGAGCAAGTCTTTGGGTCAGGTAGCAGAAAGAGTGATGCTGATAAAGAAAAGCCAGTCAGAAAGAAAGGGAAAAGCAGAATGAAAGACAAGGGGTCAGATTTTTTCGCTGCTATACATGACCCTAAATTCCTCTGGCATCATGGTGGGGAGAGAAAGGGTGTGGCCACAGTACTTTCATATCTCAGCTATTCTGGACTCTAACACACTCAACACACAGCCAGGTGGTGGCATCGCTAAGGGCAGAGTAGCAAGCACAATCTGGGACATGCCAGAAGGACTGTAAGATCCTTTGCCACCTAGGATGGGCTCTATGTATTATGCTGGAGGTCCTTGGATGGACAGCCAGAACCTGCGTCATGCTCTGCTGAAGGGACAAGCAGAATTGGAGAGCCTGGAGTTGGAGCTCCTGCAATTGAGGCTTGGATTTCTTTAGAGCTTAAGGGTTGGGTGCTGCTGCCATTGAATGAAAAGGAGATTTGGCAATCACCCTCACTAGTGCAGAATAATATTACCTGAGTCTTACGTAGTGCTTTTCATCAACAGATCTCATGTCTGGATCATTACTGCTCATCTTTCATGTCTTAGAAGAGAGGGATGTGGAGAAGGTGAGCAGAGGTGTCCAAAATTGCCCAGTAAACGGGTGGTAAAACAAGCAGGAAACTGTCTGGCTCACACTGCCAGGCTGAGTTCAGTTGTCACACACAAGGGAATGAAACATAAGGCTTCTGTCTTCCTCACAGTCGTTCTGAGATAAAGCAGAAAGCTTTCTCGGAGGTTGTGGATACTGAGGTCTCCTGTGCCAAGATGGCAGATGCCCACGCTGTGTGGCTCCCATGCCTTGTGAGGATCATTGTCCAGACAGCATGTCTCACTCTGCAACTGGTCTGAAGTATTCGTTTGTCACATGGGATGGCAAATGGTGGGGAGGTAACTAGATTGATCTCTCTTCTAGGCCTTTGCCTGGGACTTGGTACCAAGTTCCAGATGGTACAAAGCCCCTGCTGCTTGGATCTGCACAAAAAGCTGCATTTCCCTCAACCTATTTCACAACATATTTGGCTTGCTCTCGGTTGGTTGCTATTTGTACGAATTAAACTGAGCTGCCAGGAACGTTTGCAAACAGTGAAAAGCAAAGTGGGATGCACAAAGCAAATCAAAATAGGTCTCAAATCTGGCAAAGTGCCTGCAGGTGCTTATAACATTTGACTTACTCCAGCCCATATATTACACCCACACACACTCATTCATCCAGCTTTTTCTTGCCCTCACACCCACACACACTCACCCTTCACAGATTCATTCACCTTCTCTTCTCCCTCCCCACTTTCTCTTACAAGCACAGTCATTCCCCCACAAAAATCCACCCCAGCCACACTCTTTGTTCCCCATATACAAGCACGCACACATTTGTGAGTGCTGAGTGCAGTGTCTGTAGGTGGTATATATACATTCGTATAGCCGACGATGCTGAAATCTTATACCTATGCTGTAAAATAGCCTTTGGGATTAGTGAGCTGAGAGCTCTGATTGCTCTCACTTTCACGTACAATACCACTGATCCAATTTATGGGGATGGTTGTTTCCATCCTTCTCTGTCTCAGCCTGGACTCTGACATCGTTTTCCACAGAATTTCTCTCTGCTCATCTTCCCCTTTCTCCCTTTGACTCTCCCAATGCTTTTCCTTTCCCACATTGCTGCCCAAGACTGTGGTGTTTTTGAGACCACAGAAGCCATCCCTGTCTCCATCACCTAACACTGGCCCTGATTATCTCACCAGGAGAGTGAGGAGGGATGAGCAGTGGTGGGGCTCAGGGCAAGAAATCCTGGAGGTGTGGTGAGATCAGAGGCAGAGACGGTAAGGCGTGGGGTAGACTGTGCTGCCATCCGAGCAGTGCTGAGTCTGCCTGGCATTGAGCCTGCCTCTAATGGAATGTGACCCACCACTGGGAATGAGCTCATCTGTAATCCACTTAATTGAGTTTTATGGGCAGGGCTTTCACATCGAGGAGACAGCCTGCCTTCTTCTAGCACTCACCTTCCTTTGCTTGCCACCTGGGGAAGAGGAGTTGGGGGTGCCTGCATTGCTCCACTGCGCTGTTGATTGTCAGGTTCCTGATTTTCTGCCTGCCCTAGAGAATGTCCAGGGAGCTGGACAGACATGTTCTTCAAGAGACCCACTGCCTCGTGGTCTAATGTTTACTTGCTTTCGTTGCTGGCAGTGATGCTCAAATATCCATGTGAATATTGGTGGATGCTAACAGGACTGCAGAGCCTTAAGTTCTCCCTGCTTTTTTACCTCTGCGGCAGTGCTGGGTGCTCAGAGGCTTTGATGTGCTGCACAGATCTCACACATGAACCATTGTACCTGGGAATTCAAGTGGGGACAGAGGCATTCTGACCTCACTCCTGCTTCCAGTGTGCGGTGATCTAAGTGGTGGAGCTGCCAGGATCCCGTAAGAGCCTTTGTTTACACTGTAATGTCTTGCCATCTTTAGCATTTGCATCATTATTTATACTATGTGAGTTGGTCACATAAGGGCCAGAAAGCAGAGAAATCTGTCTGCCAAGGGATTTTTCAAGCTTGACTCTGCTTGGTGGAAACTGCAGCCTTTTCTCTTGGTGCAGCAGAATGCAGGGAGAAAGTGAGAGAGAACCTCCTCCTCAAGGGAGTCTTACTCCCTTTGGAAAGGGCTAGTAGAGAGAGACCCTCTGGCCTGTGTAATTTGGGATGTATTCCTTCCAGTGCTGGCATAAATGCCTGTATTTGGAATAAATGCCATGTGCAACTCCTGCTGTTTTTCTATTGCTTCTGGTCTACCTTACAGGAGGAAACTTGGACATCTAATCTAATATTGCATACCCATCGCAGAGCAGTAGCTCAGTAGTTGCAGAAATCCATAGCTTCGAGGAAAGGTCATGGCATATGGAAAGAAAAATGTCCAGATGCATTAACAGAATGACTGTAACAGATCTGTGCTGGGAACAGCAGTGTCACCACTGTTCACTTCAGGTGTTTCTTAAAATCTCCAGACACTGGAATCATGGAAATGCATGATAATAAAATACTTCATTTTTTTTAAATGTGTGCTTCACAGTTACAGACAATACTGAAAAATCAGACCAGATGAAATCTGAGGACTCAGAACCCAGAAAGGAAATAAAAAGAAACCATATTATATGGTTTGGTTCGTTTGCTTTTGTTTTTGGTGGTTCGTTTGTTTTTTTTTTTTGGTTGGCATGATTTTTGAGCCAATTCACAAAGAAATGCAATGGTTTTCCATTGACATCCCAATGCTGAGATACTCTAATGACTATTCAGGACATTTCATTGCAGCCATGCTACAGCTGAAGTGCCTGTTTTCTTCCCTTCTGCTTTCTGAGATTCAGGACTCCCTAAATCACAGAATCATAGAATGTTTTGACTTGGAAGGCACCTTTAAAGGTAATCTAGTCCAATCATCCTGCTATGGGCAAGGGACATCTTCAGATAGGTTACTTGGATCCCCACCCAGCCTGACCTGGAAAGTTTCCAGCAGTGGGGCATCTACCNGGCTTGTTTGGGTGTCTCTGGATGACATCCCTTAGGTGTGTCAACTGCACCACGCAGTTTGATGTCATCTGCAAATTTGCTCAGGGTGAACTTGATCCCATTGTCTATGTCACTGATGAAGACATTAAATAGTACTGGTCCCAGTACAGAACCTTGAGGAACACCACTTGTCACCAGTCTCTATCTAGGCATCGAGCCATTGACTGCTACCCTCTGGATGTGACCATCCAACCAATTCCTCATCAGCTGTTGCTTTTGAAGAGGAAGTCTTCAACTCATAGTCACCTAGAAAGTGAATCCAGCTGTGTCAGCAATTCTCTCGTGTTTCAGGATTTTTTTTCCAGATTCTTGTAAAATGAGCATTGCAGGACTGCAGGGTTCTTCCAATAGCTGGCATCTCACCTTCACCCGTCCCCTTTGCCCCAGCTTCCATGTACACATATGTGAGGAAAGGCTTTAGAGAAATTACTCCACTACTAGTAACATAATGGACAAATCTCTTGAAAAAAAGTCCTAAAAGACTGGTATTGGACAGTCTGTTGGACAGACTTAGTGACTGCGTTGGAGTCAGCAAAGGTACCTTTTTTTTTCTTTTCCTTTCCCACTGTTTACTCTAAACCTGAAAGCAGGCATCCCAGCATTATGTGAAATCTCCAAATGGCCATGCAATCTGGATAGAGGTATCACTCTTCCAGTGAATCCAATCCTGGAAATATCCTGTCCCAACTTAAGTACATTCTTCTACTGTGTCCTTTCTCTGTGAAACTCCTGACATCATGTTTGATACTATTTTAGCCCTTGAATAGTAGTTAGCTTCAAAAATGGCAGGAGACCCTCGGTATTGCCTCCGGCTCTCTCTATTTACAGGATCCGCACACAACATATGGTACATGGAGAAAGGAAGAGCTGTAAAAAGGATGAAAGCTGTTCCAGTGAATGTGGTTGTTAGGAGCTAGTGGAGTATCTGTCATTGATGTGAGCAAAATATTTTAGGATATTTGTACTTTATGGCACAAACTCTTTTTGAGAAGTTTTGTAAAAATAATTTTTTTGGAAAAGTACCCCGTCCAGAAAATTACTTCTGTTGTATCTCAGAGCACTAAAAATGTCACATTTTCTGCAAAGATCTGCACAGTGTTTCACTCCACTGTTGCTTCAAACCCAAAGAGAAGCTCTTGTGCAGTTGGCCTAATACAGGATACTGACCCTCTTTACATCATTTGCCTCATGTTCAGATGTTCGAGCAGTAGCGGAAAGGACATCCAGGACAGGCAGTCTTGGATTAGCCAAGTCCAAAATAATTACTGCTCTTTCCTCTTCCTTCCCCCACTAAATCTCTTCCTTCCCAGATTGCCCAGATTTGCTGGTGGAGCTGAGCTAAAAGCAGAAGACAGTGTGCTGACAGGGGCTGTGCTACGCTGTGGAGGTCCATACTGCATCAGCTATGGAAAGTCATGCATCTCTCCACTCAATAATAAATGCACAGCTTGGCTCTTCAGCCCAGCCCTCCCCCACTGATCTCTTCACATCCATCTCTAAAACACCCACTCACATGTATGCGTATAAACAAGCAAACAAATCACGCCACCTAAAAAACTAATTGAACAATTCCTCTTACAGCCTGGGAAGGAAAAGAATAAAGGAGGATGTTGGTTGTTTCTATTTCCGAAATATTGAAGAGCTACTTAACTACTGTTGTGACAGAAAGATAGATAACTAGGTTGAATATACAGTAAGAAAAGAAGAGGGAAAGTGTGGAAGAAAGAGAGAGGAAGAAGCTTTGTCACATGGCTCTGTCAGCTTGATTAGTGGTTTTCTGCTGAATCCTCAATGGAGTGGCCTCCGTGGGTCAATCTCATTAAAGATAAAAATGGAAGATCTGCAGGAGTCCACACTGAGCTTTACCTAGAAGGTTTGACGACAAGGCCTCTGCTCAGGCTTGGAGGAATAGCAAGGTCAGGAGGTGACTGAGATGGAGGTAGAAGTGACAGCAGCACCACTGACCAAGAGACCCGTGGAAAACCTTTTGTTCAGCGGGGCACAAAACCCTCAGGTTTGTTCATAGTGACAAACCAGTGGCCAAGACACCACAAGCAGATGCTGAGCAGAAAATTTCCCAAATGATCTGACTAACCCACAAGTGACATTTTCCTACAGGTCCTTGGAGACTTGCTGAAGTGCGTCAAAGGTGATTCTAAGAAATAAATCTGTCTCATAATCAGCAAACATTCAAATGGTCAGGATCCTTAATGTCAGGGTACTTGATGCCAGGGAGAAGCAACCTCTGGAGCTGCTGAGGGAAGCTGAAGCTGCCTCACATGTTTTCTGGATAATATTTTCCATGCAGCAGATGCCCAGGTGTCTGTCAGATATCCTAGAAAAGGGGTCACAAAGCCCATTAAGCTTGTGGTTGTTACACACAACTGCACTGGGTTTCTTACTGTAGAAGGGGGCTTAGGGATGCTTTTCCATCTCAGGGGGTCCTGCTTGTGAAATACTCTCTTATCCTCTATTGCAGCACAGCATACCAGTGCTGTGATCAGCCTTACAGACAGGATTGTGGACAGTTGGCATCTGTTCCAAGGGGCAGGAGGGGAAGAGGATGATGGTATGTGGTGTGTGTGGGAAGTTTGCAGTGCATCTGCTCTGGCTTTATTAATTCTGTGGATAGAAGGGGCTGACATTAACACTCGCTTTATGGATTTTGCAAGGTCTGTGGTGATATGTGCTTCCTGCAATTTCTGTCTTGTTAAAAACAGTTAGAAGTGGTCTAGTTTTGTCATGTGCTTGGCTTCAGGTAGTTGTGTGGTAGCTGAAGGCTGCACTGGCAGCGTCAGGAAACCACCACTTCAGACTTCCAGTGAGATTGTAACCTAACAAGGGCCAGAATACTGCTGGGCATGGGAGTTTCCCGTAACCTCTTCAGTGCTGC
Organism: Chloroceryle aenea; assembly: GCA_013399075.1. NCBI lineage: Eukaryota > Metazoa > Chordata > Aves > Coraciiformes > Cerylidae > Chloroceryle > Chloroceryle aenea. The sequence continues at coordinate 253,042 of VWZY01009665.1, forward strand.
TGACCATGGACCTGTGCTATCTACAGGTGGCATAGCCAGGGGTACTACACTTCCACCCTCACACCCTCTGAGAGCAGTTCTTCAAGCTCTAGCTTTCATGCTCCTACAATGTGATATGGTGTCTCTCCTCTTCTTTGCCTTCATCCCTCCACTCCAGTAGCCAGTGATCCCAGTTGGTCCTGGCTCAGAAGTCTTTCTGTCAGGAGCTGTGTGGCCCCATGCTGATACAGGTAGCCAAATAGTGTTCTCAAAGCAAGGTATCTTTAATCAGAGCAGTATCACAGACCATAAAAGGATAACCTTCCTTTCAGTCCCTTCTGGCAGTAGGACAGCTGCTTCTGTTTTTCCGGTCCCTCAGTGGATCTTTTTTTTTTTGTGAGTTTGGGCTTCACAATTGTATTCCCTTTGCCACGTCTCCAAAGAGGTGCTCTTAGAACTGTACTGATGTTTTGGCCCAAAGTCTTAGGCAAAATCCACCTTATGACCTAAAAGTAACATTTTTTCCAGGGATTATAGCAACTAAATGATGAAGGGACTGGAACATGTGTGTTATGAGGAAAGGCTGAAAGACCTGGGGCNATGTCTGTTAGTGACCCTAGTTGTGTTTAGTCAAGACTGCTTAATTAGAGCTAAGACAAACCCTTTGAATCTGTTTTACCAAGATGATTTTACTTTTTTTAAACTTTTTCCTCTACAATTTTTCTCTAACGTCTGCTCTAAGGAGGTAGTAAATGTCCTTGTAGCCCAACATAGCCATGCAAATTTTTTCCCTTTAGCTACTCTGTAATATCACTGATAAACTCCAGGTCCTTCACTGCATTTTCATTTTAATATTTGTTTCTATAATGAGGTAATCTGGATACTGGAGATCAGAGTGAGGATTTGAAACTCACTTTTTGCAGAGGTCCCCCCAAAACTATCAACTGACTACCCTGGCTCAGAATCAGTGATGTACAAGGGAAGTGCTCTGTGCTGTATCCTCTACTTCTTACTGTTACCACTCTCCATTGTGTAAAGAAGCTCAGAGGCAGATATTCATGTAATATTCCCATTAGAACAACCCTGCTAATACAAGGGATTTAAGCGTAGACTTTTGTTGTAGAAATAATAGCTTAAGTGGAGGTGGGAACCTCCTCTATACATCTTTCTTTTTTTTTTCTTTTGAAATCTCAGGGTTTACAGCATATTATATGTCACAGGGAGTATCAGTGTAACTGCATATTGTAATTTACTTGCAGCACTTATCACGGAACGTATCAATGAAATGTTTGACGATAGCAATACAGAAATAATCTGGTTTTATGATCTAGCGGAGATTTTTTTTATCAAGCAGTTTAAGTGTCTTACTATTTGTTGGTCGTGTAGTATCATAACAAGAAGCACTGTGTAACTAATACTGCATCCAAAGAGAAAACATAGCTTACAACGTCTTCTCCCTTGTAAAACAGTCTTGCCAGAAAAGGCCTCTTTACCTGAGCACACAGCGTTTGCATGATCAAGGACTTCCCTCTACATCCTCACATCTCTACAAGCATTTGTACAGTTGTGAGTGATGGAGCCTACAAATGAAAATGTCAGGCAGAAAGTGTTTATGCCATTTTGAAAATAATGTAGATACTGTAGCTGAATCTGAGAGAGATAAGATTACACTCTGTGTGTCTGTTTATGTGCCTGTGTGTATGAAAGAAAGTGAGCGAGCGAGAGATTACATTGTGTTAGAGAAAGGAATTACAGTGTGTATTAGAGAGAGATAAAATTGTGTTTTCAGGGCCTCTGTGTTAGAAAGATTTCCTTGTGCAGGTGTGTGTGTAGCTGTCATCATGCCAGAGAGAAGATTTGTTTGTATTTACAGGGTGAGATTACAACGTATACGCATTTTTGGGCTGTGATGTTCTGTAGTATGTATGCATGGGTATGGACGCCTATCACCAAGGGAACATCCATACACTGTAGGTTAAAGAGAAGAAGGTCATACTGTGTGTCTTTGAAGAAAGGTAAAGTCACAGAATATGTCTATTTCACAAAAAGAAAATGGAGGTATAAAAATAACACAGAATATATGTTTATATGTATGCATTTGTATGTCTATGGTTTAGATAATTTTGTGAACTCTGTTTGAACTTTATTTACAAAACAAATCACTGTCAGTGTTTTAGAAACATTTTTCCAGAATTGTGGAATTTCCTTGAGCTTTTTATAGTTTTTCACTCAAAGCACTTAGGCTTTTTTTAATTGCTGTTAAAATATTTGTTGAAGAGGCAAAACTATATCTAGGGAAATATGACTTATAAAATTCCCCCTGAAGAAAAGAGTCAATTGGAATAAGTGTTCATTTCATTGATGAGCAGCACTTGGGGCAAACAGAAAAATCAAAAATTATCAGAACTTGTATTTTGCCCAAAGCAAATTTTAATGATACTTGTTGGGTCCTTGATAATAAATTCATTCAAAACAGTAAGTTACCAAAAATCCCCATCTTTTCCTCCAGGAAACATGAATATGTACTGGTGATTCAGAAGCTGGAAGCTGTGATACAAACACTCATTTCTGAAAAGAATGCATTATATTCTTTTTCATGAGTAATTTGTGAATCTAAACTGCCTGCTAAAAGCAGTCGTCCTTTATTCAGAAAGCAGTCGCCTGAATAATGTTTTTATCTGTGTTGAGAAAAGATAACATTTTAGAATGCTAGAACAAAAAAAGTATGACTGAGCCATATGATGGAGAATTATGATGCTCCTTTTTATGTGCTGGAGAGAGAAATAAGACTTCTACTGTCTTCTCCCTGACTCAGACCTCCCCTGCATTTTGACAGCAATGCTTCTGCTTCCCTATGCCTTACCCATACTTAGCTCTCCACACCAGGCACCCAGGCACCCCCTCTCTTATGACCTCCACTGGGATGAGGTGATCCCTTCAGATGTGGCCACTCTGCATTGTGCTTCCACGGCCAAGGACCGAGTCTGCAAGGAAGTGTGGCACTGGGACACACATAGCAGAAGCCACTTTCCATGGCCTTCAGTTTGGTCACTCTGGGTATTGTTGCCTTACCTGGTACAAAGCTGAACCAGACCACTGACAACTGCTTAAAATGTTTTAATCTGACCTTGGCCTCATCTTTTGGATGATTTAGGCTGCTTATGTTCTTGTGTTTTCATATTGCTGCATACATGTGAGAGGTTGTCTCTCTGTCCTCTCCTGCTTACAGTCCCTAAGGTGGATACTCAAAATCACCTCATTCTATAAGGTCCTCATTGTGATTCAGCAATAGCTAACTGTCTATAAGTTTGCCTTTTTGCCCTACAGCTATCTCACCCCTTGCTGCAAGCTTGATGACAAGCTTGAGGTGTGAGTGAGACTCTGTAAATACTGAAGAGAAGAAAGTGAAGACAGAGCTCTTTCATCTGCTTCATCCCTAACCCAAACACAAGCCATACTGCTACCCATGCAGGATAGCCATTAAACATCTGCACCACATCATGTTATCATATGATTAAGATTCTCCCGTGCTCAAGCAAGATGATATACAGACATTCACTCAAACAGTTAATCTTCTCGATGCTCGTTCCCCAAGATAACTAGTGCATCTAATTCTGGACCACCCTGTTTTCAGCGCTGGTGGAATCTGTCTCTGCTGTGCTCTGACACCACCTGTACAGCTTGTCTTGGTGGCCGTGTGCCTCTGCACAGAAACACCCAACAAATTCTCCCCTTTGGACTCACTCATGCACTTTGTAGCAGGTGCATCTGCTGGTTCTCTTGTGTGCTGTCATGATTCTGTACACTGCCAGGTTTGCCAACCCTCAGCACTGTCTTTTGATTCTCCTTATATTTGCTACTTTTCTGCAAAGCCACAGCTCCTAGAGTCAGGTGTTTGCATGAAAATGCTGGCTGTCACTTAAAAAGGGGTGCAACTCTTTAGCTTTTCTGGATGTGGGGAAAACTTGTAAAGGTAGCACAATAATGGTGAAATGGTTGAAACAAAAAGAAACAAAAGAATCAAAATGCGAAGACAAACTTTTTCTATTTTTTGTCTTTTTTTTTTTGTCTTTTTGTTTGTCTGTTTGTTTGTTTAATTGCTCGATTTCTAAGTCAACTTAAGGATTTTTTGGGGGGTGCACAACTCAGGTTTTTGACTATCCAGTGTGGATTTAGATGCACCTTTGTATACACGTGTCTTCTCAGCTGCATATATAAAAATACACATGCATTTGGGTGTAGATATGCCTGTGTACACCCACACCTGCCAACTGCAGATATCCCCTTCTCTCAGAAACCTTCCATCTCACTCTGCTTTTCTTCCACTTTCAGCAAATTCAGTCCACCATCTTTCTCTGAGTTATGGAATCTCCACTGTTGCTTGTACCGAGTAACCTCCCCCACTCTCCCTCCCTCTCTCCTCTCCTTCACTCCAGGAAAGCTCTTTCTGATTCTCTTTTCACTGATGTCTGGCATTCATACCTCTGTAGATAGAGAATGGCAGGAAGACAGTGACGTGAGCAGACAGAATAACCGGGGAATAAAAGGAGTTGGTTGAGAATCTGTAATTAGAAGCCCAATTTCCATTTCCTTCTCAGGCACTTTTAAAATCCCTTTCAGGGGTTTCTTGACTGTCTCAAAATTGAATGTCATTGAGATTTTTTTCTTCTTTTTTTTTCACATCCTCTTGTTTCCTTGGCAACAAGTTGGTGATGCAGGAGCTAGAAATGTGCTGTGTCTCCGTGGAGATGTTGGCGTGGGTGTGCCATGGTGACATCTACGATGGACGCACAGCTCTACCAATCCTACCCCTCCCCTTGCAATAAACACAACAGGCCCAGCCTCAGAGGTGACGCTCTTATTTTTAGCTTCATAGGTGTTAATCTGCTCTCTTTTCATTGCATATACAGCATGACGATGGGTCGTAAGATCCAGACGCCTTATTAGTTACATCAGCAAAAAAATGACTCTCTTGAGGAGGGCTTTTAGGGCCAAACCTTCAGGTCTGTATTCAGGAACTTCTTAACTTAGAAGGGAGTACTCACCTGTCTTCAAACAAAACTTGTTGAAATGACTTAAGTCTTTCTCCTTCTCTTAGAGAAGAAAGAGTTACCAGTCATTAATAAATAGGACTGTGAATCAGAGCTCCTACGTTTAATTTTATTCTAAATGAAGTTGTATTTCAAGGGCGGCTCATTTGGAATGCAAAAAAGCTGCTATTGCTCTTGGCTTGGGGCATGGGAGATTAAATTTTATTGAGATATTTAGCTGGCAGGTTCCAAGGCGACTTACTTGCTTACTCCCATAGGACAAAACTGTCTCCTCCAAAGAGTCCATTGCTCACATTGCTTATCCCTTGCTTGGGTCTGCCCAATTGCACACAGGTAGCCTATAGAACTATTAATAAAGCAACAGTTTGTAAGTTTGGAAGACTAGCTGTCCCCAAACAACTCAGTATAATGCTCTCTCCCACCTGTCCAGTGCAATCAATATCTTTACAATATTTGGTTTTATTTTGCACGCAGCCTGTTCAACCTTCTTATTCTGTATTTTTCATTCATCGGTGTTCTGTCTGAAAGCCAAAACCTAAACTGTCACATAGTTCTTGATACATACAACAGGAAAGTAAGGTCTAGCAACAGTCTCCTCAAATATGCAGAGGTTCTGCTGCTTTTTTTTTGTTTCCTAGGAGGCTTTATGACATCACACAGAAACTATGATGTCAACAAGAAACCCTCTGGGTAGGCTTTTGAGAAGTTGCTAAGGATCTTCTTACTGCCAAATGACTGTAACTTCATCCCAATGGGATTTGTGATAGGGCTCATCCATGCAGCAATAAAGCCAAGTATCAAATTCTTCTTGCCAGAAAGACCAATTAAAGGATTAAATTGAAAAGCTGAAACCCATAACATCCATGGTGACAGGGTTTTCTTTTCTTTTTTTAGACTGTAATCATCTTTGCAGCATATTGTTCTGGGATCTGCACCCTTGGGGATACATTAGTACAGCGATTGACAGAAAGAAGCTGGAGAGGGAAACCAAAGTGAACCCAGCCAAGGCACGATAAGCTTCTCTTCCAGCCACGCTCGCAGGTTTCTTTTGCCTTCTTTTCTATGCTTCTTCAGTGATTCAGGCACAGAGTTTATTCAGCTTCTGAAATGGCAAGGTGCTTGTTCAAAAGGTGTTTTATTGTGTCAAGCCAGGGGAAACATAAGGGACAATCAGACACCAAAGGCATGTTACAAAGATATGCCATTGACACATTATGTCAAAGAGGAGTCAATTTAGGTTCCGTTTTTAGGGACATTATGTTTCAAGGCAGGCACATAAATCTGACTCAAATGTCTTGCTTGTTGGATCTGAATCCAGAGTTTATTCCTGACTGCCACTGAAATCCAGGCCAGATTTTTCTTTATTTGCACTTGTATTAACAGATGAAAGGAGCAGAGGCACCTGTCTAGCTCCAGCAGTATGCACAGCATTGTATCTAATGTTGTCTAAAGGAGGTCTCCTGCCTCAAGGAACTAGCAGCCCATAGGTGTGATTTGATACAATGCAGAACACCATACAAGAGACACTTCTACTAGCTTCCATAGGGAAAAATGCTGCATGTTTACTGGGAGTGGAAGTGACACAGCAGTGCCCGCAGCTTAGAAGCTATTATGTGATGAATTACCTGGAATCAGCAGTAAAGGTAGGGGAAGCTGCTGTTGGAAGACTTGGTAGAGAGGCTATGTCTAAACTCATGTGAATAAAACTAAATAGAGAAAAATGGGCTCAAAACTTTTTTTTTTTTTTCCCTTTTTTACTTTCCAGATGTGCTAACAGAAAATGCCTGCTCTCTGGAGAAAAAAAAAAAGTAACTAAAATCACACATTGTTTAAGTTTCCAGCCCAAGAATTGTTACTGATTTTGCAGGAAGAGTAAAAAATTTCCCTGAATTAAAATTGCTATTAATCCTCCTCCTCTTTGCATCTTTCATCTCTGGAGCTATGGAAATAAACCCTACACTTACTAGGAACACTGTAAGGAAGATCTTGCCAACTCAGGTTCTTCTCCATTTTGAGTAGTCACAGGGAAATCCCAGAGCAGCAGAGCAGCTTTCCTTATACCCACAGCAACAGATTTCCCCATGTCATTTGAAAAGCAGGTACAACATCAAACAAAGTTCAGTCCAGGCACCTTCTTCTGCTGTCTACTGCTCACATTTGTTAGCATCCCTTTGTGCTTGGTGCTGTATGCACAGAATACACGAGAGACCTCACCCTATCTCTTGCCTCCAGGAGATCAGACAACCATGCACTGAGTATGTGATTGCTTTTGATTGCGCTTCTCTTCCCTTTCCCTCCTTCCTCTGTCTGAGATTCAGCAGCTTCTGCAATATGACAAGTTCCTGTCAGCTGTCAGGGCACTAAAATAAACCTTTATCTTGTCTCCACAGCCCTGAGTGACTGGGCTGGCAATAGGTGCACTGCAGTCAGGCAGCCATTTCTGCCATATGCTCTTTCAACCTCACTGCACGCTAACGCACCGATCTGTAGCCAGGCAGATTTGCTGTTTTTCCTTGCAAGACTCATAACAGGAGGCAGTCCTGGCTCCTATCTTTTCCTATTGAAGGATATCATATTCTGCTGGATTATAACATTATTTCCATTGCCTTCTTCCTCCAGTGTTGGGTGAGAGTCAGAACCACACCACCAGTCCAGTGCTAGAGAATCAAAATCCTGATAATTTTCTTAAACTAGAATTGGCTCCAAAAATGGCCTTTGGGCACACATCATAAATTGAGTTGAAACCATGCACCATGCATCTGGACGGAAAAGAAAACCAACTATCTTCCTTCAGGAAGAGAAGATGTTACATATTCACACTTCAAGCATACACACTGTTGCCAACTAAGTCTTCTTATTCCACAAGGTTAATTTCAAAATAGCATTTATATGGCATGGCTTGCTGGAGAAGGCATTGATGACTCAGTTAGCTGCCCTTTATAATAAACCTTGCACAACTGCTTCCTAGGCTGCTCTTTTCTACTGTTTTGTCTTCCAGTCATCTCTGTGGCACATGCTTCTTACTCAAAGGGCACCTGTTGAATAACCAGCCAGCAAAGGGCAGTTGAGCAGGGGCAATAAATAAGGTGGAGCGGAAATAGACAGCACAGTTCAAGCCAACTAGTTCTCTGTGGTCTTGCTGTAGGGACATGGGGATTCTACTGAATGGCTATGCTGATGCTTGAATGAGGAATGATAAGCCTGTAATTTACTTGCATGGCTGTGCAACTGCTTCCTGCTGTGTAGGAAAGCCTAGCAGAGTGTTGGTAGCCCTAACACTGCTGCAGCTCAAAGCAGTTCTTTGGCACCACAGGCATCACACATGTCATTGGCTAAATGAGCCCTACACCACAGCATTTGATTAAATATTGCTGCCCAACAACAGCTGGGAAGTCTAGAAATTGCAGAAGAAATATGTTTGCAGCCAGCTGCTGTAGGAGTAGCTTCAGATGGTTCTGAAATGCTTTATTCATTGATTTTGTAACCCACCTGTGGAGCGAGTTATATTAAAAGTGCCATACATCAACAAAGAATCCTACCCAATACTCTGGCTGTTCCGCTGGCTCAGAATGTTGGTCTCTCCCTGTCATGAGGAGACTTAAACTCACTACCTCATCCCACCCATATTTGACAAAGAAATGGAAGCCACAGAGATAGTTCAATCTCCATCAGTTTCATTAATATTGTCTCTGGATAGAGGACAGAGAAAGATTCAAATTGGCAAAGGAGAGGCAGGGAAACTCAAGCATTACTCAGTCTCTTTGGCAGCTTGAGAATGACCACCCTTGGGTAGACCAAAGGTCCATCTAGTCCATTCCTTTTAGTCAGGAGACAAAACTAGGGATAGAGACAAGCAATAAAACAAATAGGAAAGATGATTCCCCCAGACACTTTCCCAACCTCTAACAGTTTTCAGCTTTCATACTTTCTGAGGTAAAGAGTGTCTGAATAATCAGTAGACGCTTAGTTCTGAAAGAGCCATGGCAAGTCCTGTTTCTTCCCTTATGGCTAGGCCAGAAAAAGTTATTAGGAGCTGCAGGAGTCAACTGAGGGGACCATGTGGGTTCAAGGAGATGGCTGTGTCAGGGAGAGCTTACAGAAAGCATAATAGAGAGGAAATTTTAAGAACGTGGTAGATTTGGGCATACTGGGTGCTACAGTGTCACAGAATAAGAAAACGTTTTGCCTCTTGTGACTTCAAAAAGATCAGATTTGAGACATTTCAAAAAGTGTCTTGATCACATACAGTAACGTTAATTACCTTAACCGTGGATATGTTCAGCAGTGACTAATAACAAAGATCAACTATGATGTTTTTCAAAGGGACTTAAAGAAACACAGGTGAGGATTTCTTTTTTCTCCTTTAGGAATGTGGTAATTGAGAAGTAGAAGCAAAGTTATCGAGGTTCCAGAGTGTGTTAGAAGAAGTAAATATCTCACTGCAGTGAAAAACAGAAATGGAACTATTTGAAATTATAAAAGAAAGGAGTAAGTGCTTTCTCAGCACTGCAGCAAATACATACGGCTTTTAAGTAATATGAACTCTAGACTGAGCCTTAGAAAAATAGATAATGCTGTTGCCAGAGCCTGAGTGTATATATGAGATGGGGTTGTTTGATGCTCAGCTTTGTATATCTCCCTGTTAAAGAACTGTCTCCTAAAGTCTGTGAAAGATCCACCTGTTTCAAGAGGTGGTGTTGCTTTACTTCAGACTTTACTTAAAAGCATTTGAACACTGAGACCAAAAGAAAGCAACAGAGCCTATTAGGTCTCTGACTGGGTGATGAAGGAGAGAAAGAAATGTGCTCAAAGTTAAGTATATGTGGATTGTGTTCAAGAGGATGTTGCAAAGAATTCTGAAAAAGTGAAAGGACGTAATTCTGCAGACAAATTTGAAGCAGACTTGTAAACTGATGTTTATTGAGGCATCTTTTTGGCCATCTGAGGAATCCTAGTTTTGATCCTTCTATAGATTTAACCCCTAGGACGAAGGAATAAGGATCCCAGGAAGACAGAATTCACATCAGAGCAAATAATTTACCAGAGAATCAAACAAACAAACAACAAACCACCACATGAGATTATGAATAGAATACTTTGATAGATTTTACAAAACCACAATATTGCACTGGATATACTGAAAGAATTTCAAATCTTCAGTAAAGTTATTAAGCTAGAGCAGTTTTACGTCTGTGGTTCAAAAAGCAGAGTGTGACTACAGAGTAGAATTTCTGTTCCACTTATCATCAATGCAGGAGAGGGCAGAAAGATTTGCCATCTCTTACGCCTTTTAATAATGCCTTTGTAAACACTGTTGTGAAATTCTCAGGATTAGGTGAAACGACATGTCCAGCACAAACCATTTTGATGTGTAGATGACCTCACTGCTGCAAGACAGACAGAAATCCTTGTACAATAGAAAGTTGGAGGAAGTGGCAGTAAGATAGGATTTAAGATCACTTTTAAGCTCAGTGAAGGTAAAAGAAATGCTTCATAATTATTTGTGTGTGTGCACAAAGAAATAGAGCTGTACTTTAATGCTGAGCATGACTTACTTTTTCAAAGTACAAAACCATCCTCTAATTTTCCTGGGATACGACACCAGAGTACTTGCACAGAAAGGACCCACAGATGTCCTGGGAAATAACGAGACAAATTTCGGGCCAGTGAGGTTGGACTGCGTGTGAAGAAGATCTAATAAGAGCCTGCAGGAGTTTGAAGAGATGGTAAAAAGGCAGATGCAGCAAAGTCCCATTTTCAGTGGGCACAGTGTGATCAAAATTAAGTCAGACACAGTAGCTCAACATCCCTTGGGAGACCATTTTGACTTCTTGGATGACTAAACATACAAAAGAGGCAGCATTCACCAAAGATCTAAGAATTAATAACCTTCACTGGCTTCCAAGCAACAATACTAAATGAGCGCTGCGTTTCAGCAACTTTCCTCTCCCTGTTGGGCTCAGCTTTAGCCTATTAATTCCCAGGGGTTGCAGGAAATGCTGGAAGAACTTTAGGGCATCACAGTGCCTCAAGTCTTGGCTTGGTAACTACTGAGCTTAATGCAAGAACGAAAATGATGGTGCTGCTCTCTATTCAACATCAGAAGCTAACAGCTAAGCAAAGGGGGTCTGACATGTATCATGTGTAATATGGAAATTACCTGACACTGTTGAGTTCTTAGCTCTTTGTGTTTGGTGTTGCCTAAGGACCCAGTGTTTTGTTTTCTTTGATGATGATGATGATGATTATTATTATTTTAGCTTTTATCCCTGAGAAGCAAATTAATGACATTTAAAGTTTTAGGCAGAACTCAGGACTGTTCATGAACAGAAAGGCCACGCCAATCTTGTCTTTGTACTGTGACTAACTTTGAGAAAGCTGGACATGTATAGGTTTCTAACATAATAAAGTCTTGCTTCCATTTTAGAAAGTACCCAAGGATGCAAAGAATGCAAAAAGCATGCTGAGAAAACACAGATCCCTGACTTGAAAAAAACCTCTAAAATGAGGAAGATCAAAATTAGAGTTCCTGAAGCAGCTGAAATTGTATTCTCTTGTATCTGTTCTTAACAATAGGACCTTTCAATATATGATCATATGATACAGATAAGATTGTCAAACTCTTCATCATTTACTATGGAACATTGTTCATACTTGAGCTTAGCTTTCATAACAAACAGAGAATGAACTTCTTTTTTCTCCTCTCTGGCTGAATAAATTAGGGTAACAAGGAGGAATTACCTTTCACATTTTATAGCATACAGTATTAAAATAAATTTTAACTTGACCCCACTGAGATGAACGCACATGAGAATACTATCAAGGTCAACATACTTGTCTTCTCTGATGTGGGTGGTAAACAAATGGCTTTTTCCTTTCTCCCTTGAGCTGAAGGAGACCTTTTCACCTCCACTGAGCACTGCATCTCCTCTGCCATTACCTGAGCAGACATAAAGCTCCCAGTGCACTTGGCTGTGGATCCTTGTCACCTCCCTTACTGCTTTCCGATGCTGCCTTCTGGGCTCTGCGTGTATCAGGTTGTGCCTCACCTACTGGACAGAGCGGACTGGCAGCTGTGGGTGGCAGCTACAGCAGGAGGATGGGACAAGCTGGATGAATTGTACAAGCAGGTTGTAGGGCAAAGAAAGGGGTGCAGCAGGTGTGAAACAGGAGTGGCTTCTCCAGCGTGTCGCAGTGCCAGGAGTGCATGGCATAAGCTGCTTGTAGTTGTGTAATACAATTCTGTCAGGTAGTAAGAAGGGGTGTATAACAGTCTGGAGAGAATAGGCTGCCCCTCTCCAGAAATCTTCTCTTTTTCTCCTTGCCACCAGAACCACTTGGGGAAAGAGCTAATCCCTGAGATTTACACAGTAAGAAAATTCCCCGTTATGCTTGGAGCAGCTTCTGAACCTCCAGAAAAACATGCTCCAGAAACACAGCTCTGTATCCTGTGGAGTTGAGCTAAAACAGGGCCTTTGCTGCAGTGCTATTTCCAGGGATGGGGCAGCAGGTTTGGATTCCCGCCTGCATAGTCCTGGACTCTTAATAAAATTCCATCTGTGTTTCCTGCCCTCCGGGGTGACTTCCTTCGGCTAACAGTGGGGTCTTGGAAAAGAAATAATAGTTGCTGTATTTGGGCATTATTATGAAGGCTGGGCATGGTGTCGTTCTGGCAATGCAGGAGAACTTTTTTTTAATGCACACACCCAGCAAAGCACAGCTCCGATGCTGCTGGAGTGAGGTGATGATAGCCAGAGCTCTGGGAATCCTAACTGTGAATTTCCATTCTTCAGTTTTAATGATTTTATGGACAAAATAGAGCACTTCTTAGCTTGTAAGAGTGTTGCAGTCCCTACCTGCAATTCATAATATGTTTGAAACTGAATCACATTAAAATCACTATGAAAATCACTATGAAAATCACTATAAAATCACATCTTCCACTTCTGTCAGGATTCTACTTAAAGAGAACAAGATTTTGGACAAGGTGAGACTGAACTACTGACCCATTGTCTGCTCAAGCCCTTTGCTCTGTGTTTCGGATTGGGGAGTTCTTCCATTCTAATTGGAGGCAGTGAGCTTTGTCTTGAGGATCCCATGCAAGGGAACAACCCTGTGCATATGCCATGCCTGCCTGACAGACTGGACTTTCCTCTTTCCTCTCAGTGTCTAAATGAAGCTAAGGCAAGGAGAGATGCTTTTTGGAGCCTTAAGGCAGGTGGGTGTTTACAGTTTTCTTGACTATTTAATTCCTGGTAGATCTTTGCTGTTCTAACTTCCCTGTGTACAGTTCTGTGTAAGTGAAAGTGTCTGGTCAGCTCACTCCACTACCTCACACTTCTCTAACACAAAAACTCTTCCTACATCCTTTAACCATCTCTGTGGTTTGTGGAATCTGCTGCTGTGATCCTGATCAATGCATGGTCTGGTCATCACATGCCTGTGAGCAAAGCATGTCCATGGTTAGAAACTTGTAATGCCTTTCCCTAAAAGCCTGAAGGCTAGGGCAGATCTGATCTGTTGGAGGAGAAACTTCACCCCATAGCTGACGTTGCAGTGCCAAGTAAGGGCATAGAAAGGCTTTCTTCATCTTTTTTTCCTCTTGTCCATTTCATGTCAGGATCTAGGATACCCCATGTACCTTCCCACATGCAGACAGGTTCAGCTCAACTCAGCTGTTCTGCCATAGAGAAGAAGAGTCCAGTCACCTAAGGGTACAGGAAGGAAGGAGGATGAACCAGGAAGGAAGGCGGATGAACTTATCCCTGCCCACCCACCTTCCCAGTTCTGGAGCATCCAGGCCATCATCCTCAGTCTGGCTTGAATGACAGCAATTGTGGGCTGGCACAGAGCAGGGCCAGGCGGCCCAAGGAAGGCTTAGGAAATTGTGACTCACACCATAATACTGTCATGCCATCATACTGGGTTCACTGGGCAGCTCACACTTTCAGCACTGCAGTGTTCGGGTAATGGTAGCATATCACTGAGGAAGCCAGGAGGGGAATGAAACAGCACTGAGATGGACTCTTCTTCTCTAATCATGCCCTGAAGTTAATGTTTGTCTCAGTCCAAGTCCCATCACACCCTGCAGGATGGAGCGGTGCAGACATGCCCCACATGGCACTGTAAGGTTGTGAGCCTGGATGCTGACAGCAACTTGTCATGGCACCACAGGACTCAGAGTAAATAATGGAGCCAGTCTTGGAAGCAGGGTGGATTGGCCCATGCTGTGCTCCTGGCTATCACTGATTCTCGTTCAAGTCCTGTGCTCCAGCAGAAGGGACTGCTGTCTATACCCAACAGCACATATTGAAGGGTCCCTGGAGAAGAAGGAAGGGGCTTCCTGGGTCATCCCGTCTCATATTTGCTTTGGCCTGTAGAGTATCACATTCCCTCATGGCAGACTATAACTACACTGAGAATAATAGTGATAGGTTGACTGCTTTCTGTGATGACATTTTTCTTTTTGACAGACAAGCAAATGAGATTTCGTTTTATTGAAGAGTTACAGTCTTCAGCATTAAGCTGTGCTGGGATTTAACTGTTGTGTTTGCATTTTTGATGATTCTGAAGCTCAGTAATAATTAACAGTGACTTAGGGGCTGTACAGATCGTTCTTTATGCATGTTTAAAATCTTTCCAGCCTTGCTCCCACCAAGATATTCTAGTTTGTATACACCACACAATTTACAGAAAACACATTTTTTCTAAGAGTGATAAACCCAGGAAAATTATTGAGGTCATTTCTTATTATGTTCCCTTTAGTAAAGTCAAGTGTGTTCAGTGCTGTGAGCCCAGCTGTGCAGGCATGGGAAGCAAAATAGAAACCAGAGGGAGTAAAGGCAGAGTACCTGGGCATAACGCTTTGAGTAGCAGGATGGCAACAGGTGCTGAAGTCATGTGTGTTCAGTGTGATGGAGGATGAGCCACTAAGCAGTCATTAAAGGCACTGAAGGAATTAGAGGATTCCTGGACTGGCATATTCTGAAGCCCTCTCTGAAAGGGTTAGGTGGTAATTGTGGCTTTTGGAAATCGTAGGTTTAAAGCCACTTATTTCAACCTGTGGCATATGGACAGTCTTAGGTCAAAACAAGTTAGGCTCTCCTATTCCATTATTAATAATTCAGGATTAACTGAAATCCAAGGTAAATTGACATAAGTAATCTTTATACTGAAAAATGGGTTCTCCTTCAAGCAGATTCATGGCTATGTCTAAATCGTTCAGAAAATGAGTTTGATTGTAGTGTTGCACTGCACTGTGTTGTGACATTCAGTCATAGATGACTGAAAGTGAGGCCAAATGAGACCAGAGCTTGAAAGCCACTAAGCAGACTAAAAATGCAAGTGGGCCAACAGTGGATTT
Source organism: Chloroceryle aenea (assembly GCA_013399075.1). Classification (NCBI taxonomy): domain Eukaryota; kingdom Metazoa; phylum Chordata; class Aves; order Coraciiformes; family Cerylidae; genus Chloroceryle; species Chloroceryle aenea. The sequence continues at coordinate 268,435 of VWZY01009665.1, forward strand.
TCAGGAATGCCTATTCAAATGAGGAACCTAAAAAATCTTTATAAAATTGGCTTTTTTCCCTTCAGCATGAAAGTTGGCCAACAAAAGGCAAGGCTACCACTATATGTGGAACATATGAATAGAGAGAAAACCCAGTCTATCTCCCAATGAAAGCAAGTCGCTCACTTCAGTGCTGTTTTTACTGAAGCTTTAAATATCCCTAGTACAGGACTTTCACAGTACTTCTCTCAAAGAGACGCCTCTTCAGTTTAGCATGCTTAACACTGGGACAGCTCTTAGAGGGAAACTGTCTTCCTTCTTCTTGGTTTTATTTAACTTCTTCTGTCCAGGGAATCAACCTGATTACAGTTCCAGAAGCAGGCTGAAACTAGGTGGTTCTTCAAACCAAACCCAAACCTAAGCTGTTGCTATTGAACTTAAATTCACTGCTGGACTGAAGATGCTTTTTCATTGAACCAGTATGGACCTCAAACTGCTGGGGTAACTTCAGGCACTGCTAAACCTTGCAGCAGAACTGAACGGGAAAGAAGCACTGGTTTGTGCCCCTTGGTCCATCCACTCCATGCTGTAAGAACCACCAATATGCCTCATTACTTTGAAATGATCAGGACCCTTTTGAATCAAAGATGTGGATTTGAATTAAATGAGTCATCTTAATAATTACTTTATATGAACCATAACCTCCTTCACAGTGAAGGAACATGTAGCATACACCAAATACTGGGTTATCTATCACTCCAAATTATTTTCTTTTCCCTTCTTGAGGCTTTTGACTTCTGAAAACACTACACTTCTCCACCTCCTTAGCTGTCCTTTAGTCAAGTCTCACAGATGAAGCTTTTAAAATCTATGGTCATTGTCCACCCCCTTCTTCCAGCCCTCTTCCCTAGTCCCCATTCATGTTAGTCTTTGGAATGGATCTTCCTTTTAATTGTGTATATTCAAAAGCCAAGGTCAAAGTGGCCTTTGAGGGCATGTCTACACTGTGTGATGCAGTGTTACCCAGAAACTCTGAAGGACTGCTGAATGAGCCAGTGCTGGCAGTGTAGTGGAGAGACAAAAGTGTCATTTGGATGGAAGCATCCCATCCTGACTTGGTGTCTTCAAGAAATGGAGATTCACCTCCTCTTCTTTCCTTGTGTTTTGCCTCTGATGTTCATTAATTCCCTGACTGAAGTTTGTGCCTTTAATTCCCTCTCATTCCCTTCAGTCTTTTAATTGTTGTGCATTTGTCCTCTTTTCCTTCTATGTTACCAGATAATTTACCTTACAGGCTTGAAGTGATAACATAACCAAAGTGGCATGGCAAGGGATGATGGGATATGCTTTATGGGACCATATAATTTGCTAAAGAATTTAAAATCCAACTTTTATATATGTTTAAAGGGTCCTGATTTGAAAGAAGGCAGTGTTAGGAAGTGCCATGCCCTGAAAATTTGAGTTTCAGTTTATGGGTCTTTTATGTAAGAAGATTAATTCAGAGAAAACTCAGATGTGACTCCTCAGTGGAGTCGCCACTCACCGCTAACTCTACATGCATGGGGAACCTATTAAGGGAGTTTTGTCTATGTGGCAAAAGTGGTTTGCAGTAAGCTAGAGTGTAGAGTGCTCATGAAGCTGGGCATGAAGAGAGGTGACTCTGCCTTTGTCTCTGACTTAAGGTGGTGAGCACTGTCCTGGGTGTGACCCCAGCTGTCTGCACCAATGCAGCCCTTCTGCTGCCAGTCTGCTCCCTCTCTGAGTGGGTGTCTGGGAAAAATGGGGGCTGGGAAGGCTTTCCTCAGCAGAGCTCCCTGCAGTAGGGAGGTTCCCTAAAAAGGCCTTGTCAGTGAGAAGAAAACAAGCTTCTGAAACACTTCTGAAGTGTCATTTGTCTGACCTAGTTTAGGTTCCTGCTTTAGGATGATTTGAATCGCATGCTTGAAATTCCCTTTTCTTTTTGTTGTCACCAAAGGGAGTCCAGGGTGATGCTCTCAGATGGGAACATGCGTGCATGACCAGAGGAGTCCCATCTTCCAAGGGCACAGGGAGCAGCCGTGTGGGATAGCAAGTGCTCATGACACACCAACTTCATCATGGAGAGGAGCCCCCATGAACTCCTGGGGCTGAGGCAGAAGCTCCTAAGTCCAAAAGTTGTATTCCAAAATGCCATTGTACTGCTTCTCAGTGCCCTGGCATAGTGTTGCCAGCAGTGGTTTATGTCACAGACACCCCTTCCTGGAATTTGCTGCCCATTGCTTTCTGTTGTTCAACTTCTTACCCATCTTCTTTTATGACTGAATAGTTTGCTTTCTTTTTCTCTGTGAATGCATATTCTGAAGCTGAATATGATTTTTGTTACTTAATCTTTTGGTCTACTTCTGCATCAGCTGGTGTTTGCAACTCTTCCCAGTTTAGCATCTTCTCTGAATGTCATTATCATATCATTATTTCCCTTTTTTAGACTGTGAAGTCAGAACTAAGACTGATACCTGCCTGACCCTAAAAGGTACTTCCCTTAGATTACATACAGATGTAGATAGCTAGCTAGATTCTCTTTGAAATGCTGTTTACTGTCCTTAAAAAAATATGGGGTACTGGGAACTGCAATGATGTCATAGCAACTGAATATGATTATGTAGGAGTCTGCGCTGAGGGGTATTCCAGAAACTGTATCTATATTTGTATGGTTTATTTGTATGAGCGCACACATGTGTGTGAATATTTGTGGCAATCGTACATTTAGTTATATTTACAGAGCAAAGGCCTTAATAATAGCCTAGGACATTTTTTTTTTCTCTTTTGAGGGCAGTTTTACATTAAAAATAAATCAGAAATAACTCCATGGTGAGGCAAAGATGTTGATGTAGTGACATTAGAGCTAAAAAAGAGAAGAGCATCTGACTGAGCCTCCCTGACACAGTAAATACAATAAGCTAAATTTGAATTTTGGTGGATGAAATCCTAAAAAATCCAGCAGTCTTTTTATAATTTTAACATGCTCAACGTTGTCATACTTTTCTTTAAGTGTTGTCTGGAGTATGTTTTGACAATGACAGATACAGCCATCCTGCCTGCTCACATATATTCTGAGAAAACACGGTGTTACAACTTTCAAGACGTGTGCTTGGGGATGTGTGTGTGCATTAATGTTTGCTCAGGCTCAGGCACTGCCATGATCTCTCTGCATGCGAACCCATACATTCTTGTTCCCACGCGTGTATGGGGGGGCTGTGTGTGAACACGCATGTCTTCCTCACAATAGTTTACAGCAATTTGCAGGCAGAGATCAATGGCCGTAGAAATTACTTTAGGCACTGAAATTAATTGAGATCTGTGCAGAAGGGAAAGGGATGATTTCTGTAGGTTTTAAAGCTATTCTGAAAAGAAATTATCTGTTGGGGTGTTATCATCTTGTGTGCCTGTGGAAGGTCTATAGGACAGACACAGGGGACAAGGGAGAAAGTTGTCCCGTTTGGTGCTGCAGGACGTCACCACGCAGGGTTTATGCCGCACTTCTGAAGAAGGCAGCATGTACATGTATGTTTGCGAGTGTGCTGGCGAGGAGGAGGGGGATTTTTAACAGCCATTTTAGCATATTTCTAATTCCCATTTAGCTCGCAGCTCCCACCTATGGTACGTCACCTGTGCATGGCATGTGCCGCCAGCAATGGCAATAGCCCTGCTCCCTCTTCTCCCCTCTGTGCTCACCCCACCCTGTGCTTTCATCACACATAAATCCCACTCCTGGCTGTGGCCGGGTGCTGGGGGCTTCGGCTGCTCCGGTGGGAGCGGGGCAGGGGGCTCCCCACCCNACCCTGCAACATGACTGTTTTGCCTTTCTGGGGCTGGTGATGTGGGGAAGGGGGGTGGCCTCTGTTCACATTTGGGGAGCTACTAGTATCTCCCCTCTATTCTTATTTTTTTTAACAGTGAGCAGATGTATTGCCTAGGATTTTCTGTCTGTGGTTATGAGGGTGTGGATTGGGGGGGGGGGATAGTGCGGCTGGCAGGAAACGTGAGGAGATCTGGCTCTACCTTGGAGATAAAAGAAGCAATTCTTCATCTTATGCCAAAAAAGAAAGGATGCCCAGTAAGCCTTGATCCCTGGTCAGAACTCTCTCTGTTGCTCCTGGCTCTGATGAATGGGCGATGCTTTATGTGCATGTGCTGTGAGGTGGCTCGGAGGACAGGTGCATTCATTTTTTTGTGTTACAACAATCTGAGCAAGAATTAACCTCAAGCTTTTATTTTATTTTTTTTTTTAACCATGATATAGTGAAAAATGCAATTAATTAATAACAAAAGCATTAACCAGGGGAGGGGGAGAGTCAAGCTCTTTGCAATACCCTTCATAGTAGAACCAGTAGACAACTGTGCACCAGCTGGTAAAGAGACAGAGGACCACGCCTCTGTCAGCTCGGAACTCGGGTGGGATAAGAGAAGCTCACACTGTGAACCTGTTGGAAACCGGTTCATTTACTGGTACCACCTGGGTTTTCCTGTAAGGGAACTGGGATACTGAGCATGTTTGAGTGGTTGCTAGTTTTTAGTACAATTTTTGGTAATGTCCAAAATGATAATGAAATGGAAAGAAAAAAAGCTACTTAGAACATGTACCCCTCACCCATCCTTCTTTTATTTTGTGTGAAAGCCCAAACCTGCTCCTGATTAAGAGACCCTATATTGGCTCAGCCTCTTGGATTTCCTTGGGAGGATGCTGGATTTATGCAGTTGGAACTTTGAAGAAGGAACTGGCCCCAGATATCTTTGTAAGGCATTTTGGAAACTTCCCTGAATTACAGATTTGTAGGTAGTGACAAGGAGCTTTGCTCCTTGTTCTGAGCATAAAACTCAACTCGGTCTTAGGTGCGGCACCATACTGGTTACTCTCCTTACATATGTGTACATTTATATATCTCTTACAATATAGCACTGCAGTATTCTGGAGCAGTAGCCTAACACACTGATGTGAGTAACTCCAGTTACTGTAGAACAGCAGAGTGTTGGAAGAAAATCCAGGTTAAAGTGTGTTTCTGAATGGAGACGCGTGTGTTATCACACGAAGCAGTAATTTGGTAGAATAATGGGGAGGGGCAGGTGAACAGGCTAGAAAGACACCCTGCGTCATCCTGTGTTTTTCTCCATGCAGGTTTTTCAAATGCTTTTCAATTAATGATACGTTCACTAAAACCTGGAGGGAGGTGGTGATGGCTGAGGGGGGGGAACATGCTGCAGCCAGACAGCAGAGCGTGTTCATCTGGCAACTATGGGATGAAAAGAGCAAAGAAGGAGAAGGAAAGCAGACAGGGAGGCAGAGTGACAGAGCGGTGGGTGGAGGTGCACAACAAATTTTAAAATAAAGTCAGTAGCTCTGGGAATCTTTGGAGTCAGAAGAGAGCTATTGGGGGAGGGGGTTCATTTTGCCCAGATCTTCACAGCTTGGACATTAAAACTCCTGAATAACAATACTGAGGTGTATCTGTTCTTTACATCTCTATGGGTTTACTCCTACCATTTTATATTCTGACATATTTAGAAAATATGCAGGCGTCTTGATCAGGCATAGTCCTCTCTTCCCACTCTGTGCATTAATCCACCGCATGGTACACACCCCTCTGCGTGTGCATGTGCAGCACACATCTCCACTCTCCACTCACTCACATCTGTACTACACATCTAAGCACAGGCACACATACACTTGCTCACAAATTCTTTCTGATCCTTATGCAGCCATACAACCTGAATGTGCCTGCCCACGTATATTCAGTGAATGTTCCTGGGCTGAGAGCCCAGCTCTTGCTCCTGTACCTGAATACATGCAATTGCCAAACTGGCCGTACAGCAGTTCGCTCAGCAAAGCTGGAGGAAGCTTTAATTTGGAGAGGAAAAAGACCTTAGTTTTCAGCTTCTGCTCTTCCTCTGTCTCCACCCGGATCTTTCACAGAGAGAAAAAGATGGAAAGGATTCTTTAGCACAAGCAGGAGTTTCCTTCCCAAAATTATTTTTCAGGGAAAGCCCCTGGTGTTCAGCCTTTCTGGCAGCTAAAGAGCAAAATGTTGCCATTACAGGCTTAGAAGAAATCTCTTCACATTTGTGTTTAGGTGTGCCTGTACGTGTCTGTCCTCCCACCTTCAAAGACAAATATGTTCACATGCTCGTACCTTGCAGATTATTCTTTCTTGTGGGTGCGATGCCAATGTGAAGAGTGAAGTATCTGACTGACTGTGCCCACCCATGAGAGATGGAGATAGCTGGGTGTTGGCATTTCTGCCTACAGTTGATTGTAGCTCTGAAACTGTGCCCACAAAATATTCAGCTGAAAGGTGGTATAACCAAAAGCCTGGGTCAAGCAATTTCTGAAAGAGGGAACTTAACCTTTACTGCCAGCAAGAGATTCAGCCAGTAATACGTGGAGCTGGATAGTTAGATAGGTGGCTAGAAATGCAAGTGTTGCATGCGCCGTGTACTAGAACAGATGGACGTTATGGGGGTATGTGCTCAGTATTGGATTGCATGAGTGATTAAACAATAACCCGCAAGCAGGTTTCCCACTTGTGGGTGAGATGAGTCTCATTCATCACCAGCCATATCTGATGGCTTCCCTCCCATTCTGTCCTCTCCTCCTCACCCCAGTGCCGGAGAGCCAGCGGCTGCAAAGGTTTAAACCTGCCACACCCATCAAATCAAAGGAGGGAGGGGGGAAGAGGCAGTCTGCATTTCTTTCCCCTTCCACACGAGCAGCATGAATAAACAGGGCTGTACCTCTAAAGATGCAGTTTAATGCAATTGGAGAAGGAGAAAGCATTAGGGAACTGTTCTAGCAATTACAGCCAGCCAGTGAGGTGTCTTGTCATTCCAGGAACTGCAGAGGTGGGCAGGAAGGAGGAAAGGGAGAAGAGAGAGAGGAACATGAAGAGAGAGTTAAGGTTTTCTTGCCTTAAGATGTTAAAATGTCTCAGACCTCATTTAGAATAACTTAATTATGCCTCACAGTGCAGATGCATCAAAACTTGCAAGGCATGGTCTTCCCTTTAAACACCAGCGTGGAGAGAGGAAAAGGGGTATTTTAAAGGAAAGGTGTCCATCTACACCCCTCCTTCCTCCACTTGCCAGCATGCTGTAAATCACCACAGACTGTTGACTTCAGGGCAGAGGCTCTTCATCTGCACCCAGGGACAGTCTAGCCACTGCCTCTGCCTTTTTGAGAGACATGGAGTGGCTTGTGTTCTTCTTCCAGTAAACAATTGCTGCATAGAAGTTTAATTATCCTAGGTCCTTACTTTACTATTTCTCTCACTGGGGTGATGCCCCTGGGACTTCTCCTGAGAAGAATGTCTCCAGAGAAACACCCCTCCCATCACCCTATCCTCCTCAACTGCCTTTCCTGACTATTAGAGACATTGATTTCTCCTAGATCACCTAATGTAACTGTTCTTAATGGCACAGACAAGCCCCCTCCTAGGGAACTAATTGCAGGCAGAGTTTCCAGAGGGAGGATGGCAGTAATGCTCAGTGGGAAAGAAACCAGTCTGTTGACCCAAATTGCTTATTGCCACTTGCCCCTAAATGAGAGTCCCAGCAAAAACCAGTCAGGCAGTACCCATCAGTATGTAGAGGCATCCCTGCTGAGAGGGTTGTGCTGAACTTGTGTCTGCCTGTGCCAGGCTGGGTACATATGTGCAGCCCAAGGAACCAACATGTATTGTCTGAGGGCTTGTCCAGGCCCAGTGCTGAGGCTGTCTGAATGATCTCAGAGCTTCTGCCTCAGGATAAGAAAATGGGCTCCAGAGACTGCCCATGCTGTGCTGAGATGGTGGGCATCACTTGGGGATGAGGGTTGAGAGGAACCCCACCTCCAGTCATGTGGCTTTGACTGACTAGGAGGAGGAGAAAGTGCAAAGACATCTCACCTCAAGTCTGCTGTTGTTTCAGGCCAGGTGTCATGGGTTCTGTGATGCCATCCCAGCATCAAGTAGCCATCATGCACAGACATTTTATTTCCCCATTTCCCAGAGAGGAGGAATTCTCCACTGCTGACGGCTGCCAAGTGGCAAGGCCTTATTGTGCTCATGGGAAGGTGAACTGGGCGATATGCCCGTTGGAAGATGAAAGCAGGCTGATAGACTTGTGTGACATACATCAAGGATGTGTACCTGCTTGGGTTCACTGGCCTCATGCTGTGGGGCATGTGCTCCCCTTAGTGACTCCTGTCTGCTCCACATGCAGAGCACATGGAACGTTAATGGTCTCTGCCGAGTCTCTACTGATCAGACATGTATGCTGAGGGATTGGTGTATGAACAGGTAAAACAGCCATAGCCCAGTAGCTCTTCACAGGGGAATGCTGGACAGGTAAGAGAAGGTCAGTCATACAGAAAGGCCCACTGGAAGATGCACATGCCTTGCTGGTGGAAAAACCACACTACCTTGCTGTGGTAATACTAGAGCAGGTATCTGGGTGAAGCACCTTTCAACATCTGAAGTCCAAAGTCAGAGCCCGGAATCTATCCACATTCATTTCATCTGTAATTCCAAGATCCTCCTGAGCATACCAGGAGGTGACATGTAACCTCAGAACTTGATGGCCTCATGTGGAGAAGGTGTTTAGATTTCCTTAGGGCTCTCCCTATTGCCTGCTGAGTGTGTGTGTAAAACTCCATGGCTTTTCATGGCTGCAGGCACCACAGGCCAGTAGTTAGTATATATGAACTGGTTTTGGGAGAGATGGTTTCTCTTCCTAGCAGTGCTATTAACCTGCTTTCTGACTTGATCTAAGCACGGTTTCTCTGCCTGTCATGGCCGTCTCTGCAAGATGCTTCTTTAATTTGAAAATTAAATAATTAGTGTGGGGAAAAAAAGGATTCAGATGCCCTCAGGTGAGAGGTGCTTTAGACAGGCAAAGCATTGCTTTATCCATTCTCAGTCACTCCTGCTGGGATATTTATTAGCCATTTGAGTTCCTTTAACACAAGCTGCTGATTTTCTTCCCTGACCCAGGTTTAATTACTATGGGCTAGAGCCTGAGAGTAGTGCTACAACTCAGTTTTCTCCCTGCTATTCACCAGTGTACTATCTCCTCCTCTACCTTCATAATGATCCACGCTGTATCAACCTACAGTATGTGTATAGAGTAGAGGAATAGTGTAATGAAAATAGTGATTTGTTTTCAGTATAACAAAAGGAATTTGTTCCTTTAACACAAGCTGCTGATTTTCTTCCCTGACCCAGGTTTAATTACTATGGGCTAGAGCCTGAGAGTAGTGCTACAACTCAGTTTTCTCCCTGCTATTCACCAGTGTACTATCTCCTCCTCTACCTTCATAATGATCCACGCTGTATCAACCTACAGTATGTGTATAGAGTAGAGGAATAGTGTAATGAAAATAGTGATTTGTTTTCAGTATAACAAAAGGAATTTGTGCTTTTGGAGTTACACTGATCCTTCTGTCTCTGCCTGTTACTCATTTTGTCTCTTCTCCCCATCTGTTCTGCTCCTCGCCTTCCTCCTGCTCCCTTGACCATGCAGTCCTGCTGCTGCTCTCTCCTCCAGCTGGGTACCAGCCCTGCATTAGACTGTGTTTCTTGGGGACTCCTGCTGGTAGCGTCAGCCACTACCACCAGGGCCTTATTCCTTTCACCCTTCCTGGTCGTGGTATCAGAAGGGAAGCTGGTAGGAGGGAAAACTACATGGGTTCTTCCTCTGTCCTTCCAGTTGCTTCTACAGCTTACCCAGTTCTCTTTCCATCACTTGGGCAGCTGTCACTGCTACTGCAGATGAGCAGAGACAACAAGAGTGTTGCACCCGTGACATTGTTGTTAGCATAGGTGAAAGGCTATCTGCCCACAGCAGGCAGCTGGGGAGGGGTATGTCTGCGATAGGAGCAGTGCATGCAGTACAGTCGAGTATCACCATTCCTGCTTTCTTGACGGTTCATACTTCTTCTGGGCTTGGTGCTTCTCTATTAATGCCACTGTTGGGTGTCAGGCTGTGCTCCAGCTGTCTTATTGGCTACAGAGAGGATGTCCTGAGCCTGCTTTCCTCCTGCCACAGTTGGTTGGGTTTGATTCCTCGAAAGGAAAGCCAGGATGTACTTATATTCTCTTAAATTATAACCAATAAATATCAGTTCCATTCATTACTCATCTTCTAAAATTTCTTGAATTAATTCCAGCCCTAATCACAGTATATATTTATAGAAAGCCAGGACATGTCACAATATTTAAACTTTTACTCTGTAAGACACCTTTCTGTAAGGGCTGGTAATCATAAAAGCTTAATAGTCTCTCAAAGAATCCTGCTCACTTTGTTTGACTGCCCCTAAAATTTAGGGGTGCAGTAGAGTGTGTTTGGATCTGAACCTCTCTCTGAAGCTAGTTTTATTCTACTCTTCTCATAATTATCTAGGAGTGAAACTGTGCTCTCAGGAACTTGTGTTATTTTATGAATTGGGATGATTTATAATAATTGATGATGTCCAAAGTAATTTATAGTTTTGATTACTCTTATAAGTGTTAAGACTCCTATCAATTGGCAACCAGTTCATCAGACTATTGAATGGATTCTAATCCATTTATTTTATTAATAGTATCCAATGATTTTATAAATCTGCATTGTTAAGTACTAAAGGGTGGGCAGGCTGGGGCAGCAAGGTACCACGCTTTGCTCTTTTGCACAAGGCGCTAATTTCTATTAGTTCAAATTCAAACTGGTGGGGTGTAGACCACAATGGTTTTGAACTGATCATTGCTCTCCTTGTCTCATTCCTTCTTCCGTCTGCTCACAGCTGTAGTAGTAAGGTATTCAGTGGTAGATTTATAAATAATTTATCAAAGATCACCTAGGTTTGGAAGGGTAGGCATAAAGAAAAAAGTGTCACTTGCTGATTTGCTGAGAGTAAAAAAAAGCTGCAGCTGGGAGTGGTACTGGAGTAATGGGAAACTGGAGTGATGAGCAACTGAGGTAAAGGGGCTTTTAGAAATTAGACCAAAAGTTTATCCTCAGCAGGTGCACTTCACTGTGGGTTGGAGAGTTACACTGAAATGGCACTTGTGTTCCTCAGAACTGGGAGAACATTTCTTAGTTTCAAGATCTTCATTCTTAACTTGTTCTTAGCTTCATTCTATGCTGGAGAAGGCAGGCTGGCAGTTTGCAAAGACCTGGATTGCACAGGCTGATTTGTAACCTGTCAGAGTGGAGAATTTGCCTGATCAAAGATGAAGAACAGTGGGTTTAACCCTTTCTGCTCTTTGCATTTCCAGTGGAAGACCCAGAGGAATTTCAAGCTCTACTTAAATTTAAATTTAGAAACATGTTTAATGTTGTCTGTTAAAATTTCAGTCAAAAGCATGATAGGACTACAAACAGTCCCACCTAAAAAGCACAGCATCTGGCAAGCAGCCTTTCCCTTGTATCCTAAATTCCAGTCAGAATGCCAGCTAGAAGAGACTAAATACTGAGGAAAGGATGAACAAAGCAACAAAAAAAAGAACTCCCCTCAACTGAAGAACTGAAGCTAACCAAAACCTCCATTAGGTTAATAGAATTTGGATAATTCCATAGGATGGTTGGCAAAATTAGTAAATGAATCTATACCTGAAGTTCCCTTTTATATGGTAAAACTAGATATGCAGGAAAAAGAGCCCTCTGTTATAATGCCAGTGTACAAGACTGGCAAGGAAGACAAAAGAATTGACAAATTAGTGAAAAATAAGTCCTAATGGCTTACAGGAACTTCTAGCAAATCTTCCTTTAAAGTTCAGTTGATTCTTACTTATGTTCTTTGTTTTCTTCCTTTGATTCTACATTTCAAGAAGAGATACCATAAAGGCAATGCCTTATCTTGCAGAATTCTACACTTGTAGAATTCTCCCACAGGGTGTGACTGACAAGGAGTCTAAAATGGATAGATTCTGTACGGAGAAATATGGGATTGTTGTAGCGGTGTCTGTCACAGGCTGTAGTACTTTACCCTTTCAACTGTGGAAGTGCCTGAAAGCCCAAAGATAATTACACTGACATCTGTGAAGGTTGCTTATGGGCATGCCTAGATGATCCTTAGTTTTATAAGCAATAATCAAGTCAAATACATACTTAATAGCTAAGTTACCATGGGATCTACAAAACATGTATTCTTCCAGTTGCTTTCCACAGAGAGCCAACATGGGTAAGTTCGTCAGAGTGCACGGGTCACGTTTCTGCACAGAAGGCATCCAAAAGGAAAGGAATGTGCTACCTTCCTTTTATCCAGAAATACTTTGGTTAGAGTATTTACCCGGAGATAGAATATGCACCATCTCTGCCTCAGTGGACCTGTACCCCCACTTCTCAGGAGAATGTGCTATTAGGCTATAGAATATACTGGGACCAGTACAGACACACAAAAAACATTATGTGGGCCAGAGTAAGACAGTGAAAGAATTATCATCCTGACTTTCTGCCTTAGTGTTTCTGATACACCTGGAGGGGAGGGAAGAGCTTTAGTTAAAACTTCATGACGTATATTGTCAATAAGGCCAAAGCATTTTGTGCCCATTTTGCATGTCTCCGGTAACATGGTCAACTGCAAGTTGATGGCTGAAACAATTAATAGGAGCCACAAAGGATGAAGATCAGGCTCTAGGAAAAGGGAAGAACACGTCAGGATGTACTGATGTAAAATGGTTGTTTCAAATCATCCTAGATTATTTACAAAGCTGATGAAAGCAATCTCTGAACCATGAGCTTTCGATGCTTTGAAGACTCATGAGGGATGGTTGAGGTGTCAGAAGGCTGAAAAAGAACAAGGAGAAGATAAGAAATTACAGACTGCTCAGTTTAACTTCATTCCTGAAATAAAAAATAAATGGTGGAAATAATCAAGTAAAGGAGATTATTAGGAGCCAGCACAGATCTGTCAAGAACAGATCATGTCAAACTAATTTAGCTTTCTTCTATAACAAGCCTTGTGGATACAGGGGAAGTAGTTGTCATACCTTGCCATTTGTAAGGATTTTGACATTATCTCACAGGCTTTTATCATGAGTGAGGCAAAGAAACGCGGTCCAGAGGAGAACATTACAGCAGGGATGCAGAACTGGTATAATCTTAGTGGGCAATTCTCACTGATTTCCTGTCAAAATAGAAGAGTCTACTGAGTGGGTTGCCACAAGCTTGATCTGTGGCCTATTAGTGCTTCTCGTTTTCATTAAAAACATTGTACTTTATATTTTAATTTCAACCTGGATGACTGTCTAGAGGAAGTGCTTTTTAAAATCTGCAAATGGCATGAACCATGTATAGGCTGGTGGAAATTACTGGAATTCAAGACAAGTTTGTCAAACCAAGGACCTGGTTTGAACAGCATCAGAGTGGATTTAAAGTGCTCTCCATGGGAATGATTAATAAATTGCAGCCAGCTGTCCATGGGAGCCAACAGACCAGCTATCTATGCTTCAGGAGAGGAGACAGGGTCTCTAGAGGACCGCAAGTTCCATGTTATTTTAGAACATCATTCTGTTGTCAGAAATGAAAACATCATCTTACCGGCTTGTGCAAATGGGAGTATAGGCTGTAAGGCACATCTAGAAGCCTTCAGCTCTGATGAGCACCATGAGTCTCAGCTGAAACGTCATGCCTTAGTCTTGTGCTGCTCTCTAAGAAAGCCTGGTCCAGTGAGAGGGAGTGCAGACTGGCATAGTGAGAATTGCTGGAGGTCAAGAGAAATATGATTTGTGAGGAAAGACTGAAATTAGGGTTGTTTAACCTAAAAGGAATAAGGGTGAGAGGGGTCAGGATGCTAGTCTGGCAAGTGCAAAAAGTGGGAATAATCTGTTCTTCCTCTCTGATATAGATAAACCAAGAAGTAATGTTCTTCAGTGGACCATCAGAGTAATTCAGGATAGACTTTAGGGAGAGTTCAAAAGGATTGTGATCCAGAGGAACAGGTTGTCTGTTCTGGAAGAACTCTGGCGGCTCTGATCACTGAAGGGCTCTAGGAGGTACTTCTGAACCAGAGCACACATGAAATGGTCTCTTGTGCTCTCTCAACACTATTTTGTATGATTAGTATCAAATATTCACTGAAGCACAAACTGGACCAAAGCTGTCCTCTTGCAGAAGAGTATAGCAGTAGGCTGTAAAGCTATATTAACTTCTGCGCTCTCTCTGTCTCTGGCCTCATGCATATTTGATTCTTCCATGAAAAAAAACTCAAGAGCTTAAGCAGCTTACTCTAAACAGTCTTCTGTAGGAGGAAGGAAAGTCTTGAGTTGTTTTCAGGTACAGTAGAGAGTTGAATCAACATCTCCCATAATTTAGGCAAGCTGGTTGCTTCACCGAGATACTAGATAAAAACCTATGTACTGCATGCTGTCAGGGAGGAACTATAGTTGTCTCTTTCTGGGTGAGGTTTCAGGGCTTGGAATCCAAAACAGAAGGTGCCTTTCTGATAACCAAAGCAAGATGCCTAAACCTAGACTGTTTAGATGTTGCTCTGTCTTCAGCATTTGCTATAGGCAAGTTCAAAACACATTTATGTGGTGTATTGTGATACTGAAGTGCCTAGTTCTCCCCGTATTTTTGTAGTGGACTGAAGACTGTGATTTCTGCAAGGCATCTCACCTTCTTCCTAGACTTAGCTCCAACATCCATCTGTTGAACACAGACATCTGCTGAAACTCCACACTGAGGTTCCCTTTTCATCATCCTCAGGAGAGAATTAGTACAACGGATTTATCAGTTGGTGGCTTCTTCTACCTGGCTAACATGAATTGTCTCAAAGTATTTATATGGCAGTCACTCAGAAACTCCCAAGTGGAGTGCTGTACCCCTGCTAGCACTCACCTTCAGTGCTTAATCCCTTCTACTTCCATTATGATGTGTCCCAGCAGTTGTAGGAAATACTGAATAAAACATGCTGAGATATAATATTCACCTTCACTGGATAAATTCTCATGCAGCTGAAGAGCTATTGCTGTATGAGAATACAGAAGAACTAAAGGTGACCTGTGATGTCTTCCATTATCACATGCTGAGTGCACAGAACCCTTGGGAAGGTATCCTGTCTTTGGTTATTCCAAAGCCTTTACACAACACAAGATAGGGAACAAGATGTCCTGCCTATAGTCAGGATTACCCAACTTTTGGGGTATGAGATAAATGGTAATAATCAAAGACAATCTTTTCAACTACAACAAATTTGGCTGAGCTCTCCCTGTTTGGATAATAATCTTCTTGGTAGGGGTCTTCTTCAGATTGACACTTCTTCAGATAGGCCTTTTAATTTGTTATTTGGCTGTATCTGTTGAGATTAGAGGAATAAGGCTTTGACAGTTTAAAGAGTTTTGCAACCATTTAATAATTTACAGTTGCACCTTTATATTATAAGGAAAGAGAATGTGATTTCAGCTGATGAAATTTCCTAATTTCTTCCAGTTTTGTTTATGGCTTTAAAATAAGAGATTAAACACTTTTGTTAAGCATACATTGAGTTTTCAGACACTTAGTATATAGAGAATTAATTAAAAGGGTTGCCTGTCCATCTTTCATTTGTATTCTCTCACATTTAGACATGTTTTCCTTATTTATAAGATCAAATACTGGTATATATTTTTTCAATAGGATCCTTGTCTCATTCAGTGCACAGAATAGAGTATAGTTAGGGACTGAATGAGTTTTACCATAAACTAAGGTGTTTTCTATAGGTCTCCTGTTTTGTTTGCTGCCAAGGATGAAGGTTATGTATTGAATTTTAAAAACAAAGGAATGGTCTCGTGTTTTGGCAATTGAATACTGCCCTGAAGAATTAGGCTTTTTCCTGCCTTTTGCCATGGTTCCTATGTGACATGAATAAGCCATATAAATGAGGTTTTCCATGGGTGGCCACTAATTGGTGTGTTCTCATTTTCTGGATTCTCAGTTTGAGACACCTGGGGTCTGACTTGCAGAAGTGCAGAGCTAGAATTGTGTGTACTTCTGCTCTCAACACGCACCGAGCTGGGGAAATGCTAATCTAAGGCCTTGCAAATTAGGGACCCAGAACTGGTGGGTGCTCTGGCCATTTCGACCTTAGCCTCTTTGTGTCTGATTTTACTGTCTGTAAAACAGAGATAACAACCCCACGTACCTCCCTGGAAGAAGATCTATTAAGGCTTGTGAAGCACTGAGATATTATGGCAAAATAGCACCACAGAAGAAAGACCTTCAGGAAATTAGTATTCTGCGTTCAGCAGTGGTTTTGAATGATGTGTGGCAAATAAGGCACTTTGCCATGCCTGAAATTAGAATAACAGGAAAACACTGATTTGCTACCCACTCAGTGAGCTCTGTCTGTCCTTTGTAGTAGCTGGGGTGGGGAAGACTTGCAAGAAAAGGAAAAAAAAAAAGATATGATAAAGACTATTCTGAGGCATATGAACGAGGGAGGCAAAGTGAGATTTCAGAGGAAGTCTCCATTTTACATTTGCTGCTTCAGCCTTTACCATGTGCCCAGAAAAATGTATTTAAGATACACTTTTTATGGAATACTTGAGTCATGCTACTTTGTACTTGTGCTTGTTAATGGTGGGTTGCAAAATAATTGGGAACAAATGGACCAAATGTGTTATAACTGAAACTAGTGCTACACTTTTCACTGGTCTTGGAAGATGTCTGCTTAGATCCTTAACAAGTCAAGCCTGGAACACTTGTTACTACTCCCTTTGTATGTGAGGAAACTGAGGCACAAACGAAAATGGAATTACTTGCTGAAGTCATTCTGCCTGTTTTCTTTATACACAACCAATAGCTTTTAAACTAGTATTCACATGGCTTGTATGAAATTTTTATAGAAATGATGGAAAAAGTATGGGTACATTGCTCTTTTCTTCCCCTTCTCTCTTCTCACCTGGAAGGAATAGTTTGAGTACTGCAAACTGTTTGTTTGCTTTATTTGCCGGTCACTTTATATTCATGTCTCTGGGAGTGGGGCATGTATCTGCCTATGGGACTCGATGGGAGGATCTCCTGGGAAAAGGCTGAGTTGGAGAGCTGAGGCAGCAACAAGGGCTGCCTCAGTATCACAGTCCCAAGTCCTGACCTTGGTGCTGTTCTCATGAAGTTCAGGCTCTAGGCTGCTTTCCTGGAGGAGCTCTAGGTGGGGAGTGCTTTCACTGGGAAGGTGGTCTGTCTGGATCATAAGCTCCAAACCAGGAGGGGCTTAAGAGGTCAGAGCCTCAGTGATACATGGTCAGACCTTTGATTAATGAGAGCCTGCCTTGGATTTTTCCCTAGTGTGAATATATTGTTGTTATTGTGGACACTATGAACGTCTGTTATGTAGCCTTCTTCAAATCTCTGAAGCATAAGATGGGACACAATATTCTGGCCAGGCACAGGTGGGAATTTTTCCCACCATTGCTACATATGCTGGCTACTGATGAACAGATATATTGCCTTCTAGTCCTCTGTGTCTGTGAATTATCTCCAGAATAGAGTTTACTTCTCCCAGGGGGACACAAAGCAGCCTAACATGCTCAAGGGAGAGTTTTTCTTAGTAAAGACTGAAATGGAAATACAGAAATCTCAGTACAGAGACTCGTAAGTCTTAGAAAAAAAGCAATTCTTTGGCGCTCTGTAAGCATGGAAGAGGAGTTGTGCCCGTGTCTGTTGTCCTGAGACATGCCAGCATGGCATGACACTGTAAACCTGCCAAATGTGATCGATAGTTGTGGCTTGAATCCTATGTCTTATGAGGAGATGCTGTCTCCTGTTTTGAGGACCTTCTGCTGAGATTGCCCTCCATGGCACTTTATGAGACCTTCCTCCTGCTCCCCTGGAGTTAGAACTCTGTCTGTCAGGACTGATGCAGAGTTGACAGTCAAGGTGGAGTGATCCATAGAGATATTTCATGGTGGCAGTGTAGGTGGTCAAAAGAGAAGGTCCCATTGGCACGTCTGGAGTCAGGACACTGTCCCTCTCCCAGTTAAGAATGTAAGTGGGAGAGGCTGTGGGGGAGGTAGAAACAGCACTAGGCTAGGTCAGGAGATAATTTTGTTGGAAGTGTCTACAGTCAGGTGGCTGCACTGGCTTCTTTTCCCCACAGAAGGAGAAGCACTGACCACAGCAGATAATACTTCAACTTGTAAGCACCCACTCTAGAACTGAAGGGGCCTTACCAGCTTTTCTGTCTGACAAAGTGCAGTAAGTGACTCTACTGGCAAGGTTTGTTTTCTTCTCTTTCTCTTCTGTGGTTTTGGCCTGTCCCTGCAGAGAGCAAAAGGTGGTCCTCATTGCTCTGCCTCCTTACATTCAGTCCCATTCAGTTCCATCTTTCACATACAATTCATTGCACCTCAGCTTCATACAGTGTGGTATCATCAATGGTGATATTTCCAACCTGTAATTTTTCAACTCCTCTCTTGGGTACTTGCCTCTAAGCTTTTCCTGCTGTCAGGCACAGCAGATGACAGAGTCTGCTGAGTACTTCTGAGGGGTACCATACCGAGAGGTTCTGCTGTTTGGAAATTTGTTGTTGAAAACTCTGAGCAGCACAGAAATGCCTGGAGAAGCTAATCAGAATTGGAGATGGGCACAGTTTTTAAAGAACACAAGTTTCAAGTACTGTGGTGTGAAGAGGAGGTCAGTTTGCTGCCAGTGGCAGTGAAATAGCACTCAGATATACAGAGCACAGGAAAATGCTGAACAGGATTTCTGTCGTTCCTTTGCTCCACTTCTATCAACACCCTGTGCTTCTGCCCTGCAGCACCCCTGCTATTCCAGCTCTGATGTTGCAGGGTAGATGTTGAGTTGCTGAAAACTAGGCAAGGATAAAACTGATCCTTTGAAAAAAATAATTCTGTTCAGTAGCTTTTTGTACATATTAAATGATTAAATCATTAGGGGGTTTTTCCCTGATGTAATAATTGTGCACTCATTAAATTACCAGATAAGACTTACTTTCTATTACTTTATTATTTTTTTTTTTGCTAAGAAAAATGTTTTGTTTTCCACTGCTAATCCTGCCTCACCTGATTTGAGGATGTCCAACGTGTGGCTTTTAAGCCACAGGCAGATACTGAGTGATTGAATTGCGCAATGGAGATACGTCATGTTACTGAGGGCACGCTGCTGCTGTCAGGACTACTTTTGTTCAGTGTCTCCATGTGGGGAGGAAGCTCTCAGGGGCTTCTAAGGCCAACAGCTCCCTACACACTCTGGGACTCAGCTGGGCACCCATCCCACACTGGCTGCTGGGACCCTGGGGAGCCATTGCTGTTGTCTGCCTGGAAACCACTTGTTGAAAAATCCCTCACCTCACCTAAGGTACTGGGTAGGAAGGAGTTTGACTTCTCTCGGACATTGTAAGGATTATTTTTTTGAGATACTCATGAGGCCAAGAGCTCCCATGATTTGGGTAATTGCACTTTGGAAAGTGAAATCTGTGTAGAAGTTGAATTATCCTGCATTACTAGGAGCAGAAATAGGTTTTTAGGCTTCAGCTGACACATGAGCTAGTATATATGTGAAAAAGACCACAGAGGAACTATGTTAGAAGAAAGTTATTAAGGCTGCTAAATCGAGGATTAAAAAATTATCTAATATTGGAAATGCAGTTGCCTGTGCAACCTCAGCATGGTGTCCTCTTATGAATATATGTCAGTACACTTCTAATAACAGAAACACATCTTGT
Organism: Chloroceryle aenea; assembly: GCA_013399075.1. NCBI lineage: Eukaryota > Metazoa > Chordata > Aves > Coraciiformes > Cerylidae > Chloroceryle > Chloroceryle aenea. The sequence continues at coordinate 288,062 of VWZY01009665.1, forward strand.
TTTACTTTCCAGGGTTTCCTACCGCATTCAGATCACAGAATGGACAGTGTTTACTTAATGAGCAGTTATTCAGCATTCTGTTCTCCTATAATAAGTCAACACGTGACCCCACAGCTTTGCTCAATACTGTTCAAACTCTGCTCTAAAATCAGAAATTCTAATTTTCTCCTGTGCTGTCTTGGGATTCTGAGCACATCCCTACCATTACTGAGTAAATCTTTGCAATGCTCCTGTAAGATAACTGAGTATTTTTACTCTACTTTTGCAGATGGACAGCTGTGGCACAAAGAGGCATTTTGGTCATCAGGACTCCCTAATTTTATGTGCTGTGAATTTGAAAAACTTAGGTCCTCTCTTTTATTAGTAGTTTTTATTTTCAGTTGCACATATCTGAGAACATCTCCCATTACTGTCAGCTGCAGCTCTGATTGCTCAGCACTGCTCCAGATTGGACTCAAGGTGTCTGAAGCCAGTTACTCAGAGATGTGGAACATGCCACTAGGAATCAATCCATGAAAAGTATGGGCCAGGATATTCAGGAATTCAGCAGCAAAGGTCAAGTAGTGTTGTAGGACAGACATCTGTTGACTGTCCTAACCCTGGGATCCCCTGTTCTCCTTTGCCCAGTCTCTGCCTCCGCATTTTAACTTTCCAAACTCAAACTGCAAAAAACAGGACTGAGATTTTAGTATAATCCCTTTATACCCTTGAGTTTCCTAAGCTTCAAATATCCAGATTTCCTACTAGCGCTTTAAGCTCCTCTTCTTTAAGATCCTTTGTTTTACTTTGCAATCTTTCAGCAGATATTTACAAGCCTAGTTCCAAACAGTGGCAGGGTGGTATCAGGTGATTTATAGAACAGTCCTAACAAATAAGATTTATGTAGACAGCAGCCAAGCAGGCTTTTCAAAGAGCCTTGGTGCCTAATTCGCACTGGTTTCAATAGGATTAAGCCAAGTACACATTTGTCAAGATCCTACCATTCCTTCTTCTGTCAATCAAGTTTATGTTGACCCACTAGAGCTAAAGCATAGGAGTGTATCCTAGCATGTTAATAATTCATGAATGTTTGTAAAGTGCTGTGAAAGTACAGTCTGGAAGGCAGGTGTCTTGGAGGGATGTGTTATATTTTCTTCAGGCTTCCAAATAATTGCTTCTGCAACAGAAGGAAAATACAGGTGGAAACTTTTTTCCTCTGCTTTGCACTGAGATCTGAAAGACCCCAATAGGTGCTCCAATTCTACACTGAGTACTCTCAGATATTACTAAGGATTAGGCAGATCTCCAAACCTTGAGTTAGTGACTGGTTTGAAAGAGTACAGAAAGTGTTTGTGCATTCATAACTCATTCTTTCTAGATAGATGACTCTTGCTGAATTTAATCTGTTTGAAAATATTATGTATCTAGGCTTCATTTCTGATTTCATTTCACCAGTATTGAGTGAATTCGTTATGCAAACTGACTTCAGGCGGTAGATTTCTTGCAAATTACCGACTCCACTATGTTTATATATATATATATCTGTGTTTGTGATGAGCAGTCTGTAATAGTTGTACAGTATGATTTCCTCTCTCTGACTGGGAACACTCCTGTGCTAAAATTTTAGATAGGTAATTATTCACTATCATGGAATTTGCATTATTTGTTTCTGTTTTCATGGCTGAGGCACCAGTTCGTCTGAAAAGTAGATAACGAATGACATAACCTGGCCACATAATGTAGACATTTGCATGCCATAATCTTTGCTTAATTTAAGCAGATTTACAGTTTCCTTAACTCCAGTGATGTGTTTTATGAATTGTTACTGTTAAAGACACAGCAAATTGGACTGATAAGAACCAGCCTTGTCCTGTGTCTTCCTGAAGAAGTAGGAATGATGTCTTTCTATCAAGAAAGGGCTCTTTATTTTAGATGGTGATAGGAGAAAGTATGTTGGTTCCTATAGTATCTGAATTGATTTTCCTCTGTAAACCAGTGTGCTGCCTGTGTTCTCGTGTTCAGCACGGAATCCTTTTGTCTTGACTCTTGTTGCTTGTTTCATTGCTTCCTTTCCTGGCACCACAGGGAGATACCTCCTAAAGATGTAAAAATAATAATGGTTGTCATTATCATAAATCCTCAGGCATTTGGCTGCTTTCACAGTGGGTATCTCTTCCTTCATCTAGAAGCTCACCATTAGGACAACAGGATCCTGGATCCTTGGAAAACCTCTGAAAAGTGTTTGACATCCTTCCACCCCATCTTATTTGTTCTAGCCTGCTCCAGCTCCCCAACTTCCTGACAGCCTCAGAGAACTCTTAATGTGCCAAATGGCATTTTGGGGAGGCTGAAAGGAAATGGAACAGTAAAACTTGGGACTGTGTGTGACAATCTGCATGGATTGCTCTCTGTCTATAGGACACTCAGCCATTCAAAAGTTCCCCGAAGCATTCTTTTTTCATTTTTTTTTCCCCAAGTGCTTAGCTATTTTCAGCATGTTTGTGGCTGCAGCTTTTCCTACCGCCTTTGGGAGTCTGATCCACACATTGATTTATTTTTAGCTATATTGCTAATTATTATTTTTGTGAGTATAGTGTTTCATTATTCATTAAAGCTGGGGACACATTTTAAACTTTTCTCAGTAGGACAAATGTGAATTCAGTAACCAAAGTAAGATCTCTGAGTAGGGCTTAAGAGGGCTGGGATGAACGATCTGGCAAAGAAGGGTGGTATCACAGGTGAGAGCTATTGATACACAAAGGAGTGTTACTAAGAAAGAAGAAACAAGCTATTGTCAGCATAGACAAGGGGGCTGACGAAAACTCTGGGAGAAACCCTTTAGTTCACCAAAGGATTAAACTGGCAGAGAAACCCAGAGAATCATCTTTGGGGAAAATGTCCAAAGACTGTTAAGAAACACTGCTTTTGCAGAATGGGTCAAGGAAAACAAGCCCTGCTGCAGTGCACAGGAAGGGCCTAGAGGACCCTGGAGATTCCCGATTTCTTGCTCTTCAGTGTGTGACAAAGCTGTGCAGTGTGAACTGGCCCTTACTTATAGAAGAGAATTTTCTGGTCTTAGATCATCTCTGCATGCTTCCTCATGCTTTCTGTCTAGCTTTATACAGGATTGTGAGGGAAAAAGGTTACTGTTCCAGAAACTCACAAGTCCTTCTCATAATGAAAGCTCCCTTTCTGTATCACATCTGCAGCAGAGCAGAAAGAAGTGGAAGGACTGTTGTGCACATTACCTGCCCATCCATCCCCTTGTCCTCACCAGTGGTCGGAGGGCTGCTGAGTAAAGCCCTCCACAGAGAGGGCTCCAGGGGTGCCTGGGTGTACAGTATGGTTGTGCTACAAAAGCACTAGATACAGATTGATCTAAACTGTGTGTCTGGAGAAAACACATTACTATGTACAGTGCTTTGAGGCTATTACCTTCCTTCCTTCCTTCCTGACTGAAGAATGAAAAAAAAACCAGAAGACTGTAGGACCAAGATGTTTAAAGCTTATTGAAGCCCTTTTTTAATAATAACTTAAAGTTGGGATACCCAGGGAGTGAAGAAAAAAATGAAAGAAAGGACAGTTTCTCTACAGCAGTAAGCTTAGGAGAAGCTCTGGATGACTACTTAAATGTGACCGTGATATACTAACCCTTAGAACTGGTGAACCCAAACATTTGTGGCTTTTTTCCCTAGCACATCTATTCAACATGTTCCTTTTGGCTGGAGGTCTTTATAGCACCAATTTAACAGTGTCCACAAAGGGTCTATTGCAGCAGGCACTTCAGGCTTGCCTCTCCCCTCCCCCCTTTTCAATAGGGCTGTATACAGCAGAAGAGCAAAGTAAGAAACAAAGTGGCTCGAAGCCACATGTGCATTTCCCATAGCTCAGTGCCAGTCTCTAGAATAAGTGATTAAGCCCCGAGGCTACTGGGTCTTGTGTTCAGCTGCTTGTGGCCTCAGAGGATCTTTCCACTCAAAGCCATGTCTGTGCTCTTGTGACAAACCTACCTGAAGGATGGGAGAGGGGTGTGGCACAACATGATGCCTTCAGCGCTTTGCCACTCAGGAGTGACAGCTGCAGTCACGGGCCCGATTCATCACTTTTATAGACCTTGGAAAGCACTGAAGTTATGGAAACTGGGCATGGTCTCAGTCAAGACCAGGTTCTTGGGTGATCACAGAGGTCTTGTAAAAGGTATCCCTAATGAAAATGTCATTGAAATCAATGAAATTTCACTCCACTTTCACCATGAGTCATTGCATTTGGCAGTAAAATCTCAGTACAACTGTTTCTAAATGAATGGTACACATTTCAGAATAGGAGGAATGGAGAGAGATCGTCTAGATCTTCTCACACTTTACTGTAAGTCAGCAGTATCTAAGAGCTCATAATGGGACCAGTGACCTGTCTTCTGTATTTGATATCTGAAGAATTTATCTTAAGCCTTAACTCTCTTCCTTCTCATCTGATTTAGTGACTAAGGAGGTAGGTGATACAGGATTTCTCTCCTTCTTTCTCTGCTTCTACTTTAAACACATAAAAGGAACAAGAAATGTAGGCCAAGAGTGATTTCACATAAGGTTTTCTATAAGGTTTCTGGCATCTAAGATGCACTGTTGCTGTGAAGAATTTAGATCCATAAGAAAGGTCCATGTCTTAACCCATTGCTTGTGGTGAGTTCATACACCCGTGGAGCAAACATCCGCACCAAATGTACCACTGAAGTAAGGCTGGGTAGAGAAAATGGCCAGGGCAAGCAAGGGGAAAAAGTGTATGTGAACACGAGAGCAATTTCTGTGTCAGTCAAGCCCAGATGGGTATGCAGATGCACAACAGAAATCAATAAACTGAGCTTCCATGAAGATCAGGGCCAGCACTCAATGCTATCATTATCTGCTTCCAGCACAAAGTCTTGACTCCCTGTCCTAGTGGAGCTGGATCTGGTGTTAGCAAGTGTCAGGCAATCCCATGGAGCAAGAAGCAGAGCCAGCAGAGCCAATCCTGGCTGGTAAGGAAAGACCTTGCCACCAAGGCACGTTGAACCCATCAGAACAAGAAGCTGAGAAAAAGCCAGCTGCCCCATTGAGGAGGTGGAGGTTATACCAAAAGGTGGAAGCCTTTGCTATGGACTTCTGCTCTTTGCGAGTACAAGATACTTTCATATACGCAGTTCAGCTCTGCAGTGGGCATGTGGGATTGGTCTGTCTAAAACAAAAGCTAAAGAGGTTATAAGAGAGGGTATCTTAGATGGAGCTGTTTTAGCACCAGTTTATCAAGTTACATAGACCTGCAACTCTGGTTATTTGAGTTTCGATGAGGGTAGCTCTGCTGATTTGAAAGAGTCTTGTGCTCCTTGGGGAATGGGGAAGCTATTGGCTAAAGGTGGGGCAGTGGGTTAGGCTCATTTTCAGGAGATAGGAAAACAAAACACAAAGTCTGATAAGGAGGATAATGAACACTGAGAAAGGCAGTACTGACTTTACTGTTCTTGACAAATCCTCATCAAGAATCCTTGTTGCTGCCTTCTTCAGGTCATCCTGTCCTTTCAGGTGGGATTCACACCCCTGTCCCCCCTGAAGTTCAACAGGGCACAGGTAGCAGCTACAAGTTTTCACCCCAGCAGTAGCTGCAGTTCAGGAGGAGAGAGAGACCTTTTCTTCTTTGTGCAGATGGTAGGTGTAAAGCAGTGGGGATGAAATGTCCTGTAGCAACATCACTGTCCAGATGCTCTGTGGAGCAGAAGTTCATTGTAGAGCAGTGTGGGAAGACAGAGGACGCTGGTATGCAGCCAAAGAATTTTCCTTGTTGAAGCCTTAGTTCATATGAGCATGGATGATGGGATGGTCTGTGATAACTGAATGGGATATCCAAGAGAGCAGCTTTCCTGCCCTGCAGCACCACAGCAAAACATAAGGGTTAAGGGCAGAGAAAGCATCACCCTTTGCATTTCACAAGTAGGGTGACACAGAGCTACAAGTGGAGGACTGAACAACCTTCATTCCCTTCCTTGATTTCCTCTCTCATACATCCCTGCTGCCTTGGAGAAGCTGCTCCATGTCGCTTCCCCCCTCCCCTGTCCTGGATGGGGAAGGAGCATGAAAGGCTTGGCCCAGAGCTGTCAGACATGAACTCACCCACATCAAATCAGCCTGCTTACTGACAGGGCCAGCTCCCCAGTAGGACACTTGTCGAGAGGCTGATGCAGGCTGCTCAAGGCCACTGCTAGTCCAGTGCTCATGGAAATGGCAGCCAGGGTTATGAGAGAGGTGACATGGGATAGAGAGAGAACTGCCAGCACCTCTCTCAGCTGTGGCGCAGTCAGTCATGCAGATGTGCTACAGGACACCTTGTTTGGCTGTTTAGCTGCCGGTTTTTATCTTGGTATTTCCCGCTGTCATGCCCTTCGGATGTGGATCAGTGATTTTTCTCTCTCTCTCAGTTGCTCTCTTCCTTCCTCTGTATTGCATCTCTGTCGTTGTGCCTCTTACTTATTTGCCTCTCTTCCATTCAGTCCCCTTCCTTGCCCACCCCTGCCTGGGTGGGGAAGGTCACTGCCACAGTAGTAGAGCTCACCATCTAAGCAGCTTACCAAGCTGCTGGGAGTTGGTCAGTGCCTTGCTTTCCCTAATTGCTGGGGATGTTTGTTTCACACTAATGAATTTGCAGGTGCTTTCTCAGAAGATAATTGCCCCATTTCCAGTGACACAATCTATAATAATAATAATAATAATAGACAAATAGAGCCCTGAGTTTACCATCAATCAGGGAGGGAGCTACTTGCTGCTTATCTCTTTCTCATCACTAGGTTGAGGGATTTCATGGTGTTGGCAGTCACTGCCAGAAGGCGGTACCAGAGGAAATTCAATGTTAACAGGCAGGTTAAAGATTCAGAGATTGGACTTGGGACTTGAGCCTTTCATTGTTATTCTGCTGTCTGCAAAAACCCTGGGCAAACCAGCAAGGAGCACAAGTGGGTTCTGAGCCACAGAGCCACAGCCTAGTTGCCCATGGACTGATGGTCCCAGCGTGCAATTCCTCACAATTTCTAGGTGCAATCAGGAAAGGTCAGGGTTACCTCAGAGACCAGCAGTGGAAAGGCTTCCTGCAGTTTACTCAGTTGGTAGAAGTAGTGATAATTCCCATCACCAGAGCTGGGTGCAGTTCTTTGTTCTCGTGAAGGAAATTAGGTAGGAGCTGCAGGACACAAGCTGCAGCTTCTTGTAGACATGGCTCTGGAGACCTTGTATAACCCTGGACTCTGGGGATGCTCAGCAGCTGCATGCACCAGATTTCAGGGTAGCAAATCTGACCTGTCAATTAGCCTCTGGCCCTTGGCTGTAGCTAGAGCAGAAGGAAATGTGCCCAACCCTCATGGGGGCAGGCACTCTGAGCCACTAGAGATTAGTATCAATTCCCGGAAATTTTTTTTTGAGTTCGATACTGAGCAAGCAAAAATAAAAAGAGAGAGAGAGAGAAAAGGTGAGGAGGGAAAGAGATAGTAATACAGGGTTTCAGTACTTGCTAATGGTCAGCAGACCATAGGACTCAGGGTCTGAAGGTGTCACTTTAAAATAATTCACTTAGCAGATGCCATCTTTGCCCAAACTACTCCAAACAGGACCACACAGACCACATAGTTTGAACCTGGATAAAATTCCTGTGTAGTCCAGTGACATCCAACTTCTGCTTCTGTCTTAATCCATCCGCAGAAGAAATCACATTCTTTGAATGGACTTTTCTAATTGAAGCATAGTTCAGGGGAATTTTTTCACCTGGACCTTTTGCTGAATTTCTTCAACATGGTCTATTTTCGGAGTGGGTATATACTGTCAGCTTGGATGCCTTCCTGTTTAATTTTCAGGATTGGGTCCCTTCATCTGAATGCCTGCTGGCTGGCTCCTTCTGGAGCAACACAAGTATTTCCCTCCAAAAAGGAAACTAGGCACAACTGAGAGCACAGTATGTGCCAGGATCCAACCTGGAGTAAGAGTGTAGATGGTGATCATGCCAAACACCCAAGGCTTTCAACACATTCCATACAGACCTTGTGCCCTCAAGTGCCCTCACACACTGAGGTCATAGCCCAGCATCTACACACTCTAAAAGCACTGCCTTGGTAAGCTGCAACCCTGTCTCTGAGATTTGATGTGCTTTGAAATGAAAGATGAGTGAATGCATCCTATGTCCCACAACCACCCAAGTGCTCCAAGGAGCCCATATCAGCCTCAAGGCAAGTGCTTTTCCCCAGTGACATCCACAAGTCACTGTGCTCCAGAAAGCATGAGTCCTGGACATCAGCCACTTAGCATCAGCTTTGAGGGCGAGGCTCTTCTTTCTTTCACCCAGCCTGCAAAGGGAGCGTAGGCAGCACTGAGTGCCTCTCTCTGCACTGGAGCTATAGGACTTTCAAGGTGGTAGATGACATCATGGTTGACCACCAGCTTAATAGAAACAGGTTTACAAAGAGAAGGGAGAGTCACAAAACAGGTGAGGAGAGTATAATAGATTTATTGAAGAGGCACACTTAAAACTTCTAAATAGGTAAGGCTTAGATTATTTTCTGTGTCTTCTCAGTCCCTGTACACAAGTGAATAACATCCATCCATCTACTTGACCATCATTAGCTTATTCCGTTCCAGGCACCATAAAATAGAGGGGAAATTTCCTACATGTGAGAGGATCTTATAGAGGGAAGGATGGAAACTCCATTGTTAGAGGATTTGAAACTGGAGAGCTGAAACCCTGCTAGTTATACCCTGGGGAACCATCCTGCATAAGCCTTCAGAGAGATGAATTAACCTTTCCTCTCTCAAGGGTGTTTTACCCACCATCACCATAGTCATCCTGGGAGAAAAAGGAATTCTGTTTGTTTCCTCGCTCTGCAGACAGGTTGTGCTGAGAGGTGCCATCCTCTAGCCAGGTGTCTTCACACCATTTAACTGGGTTAAAAAAAGCTGTTCTCTGTGCTAAATTGCTTCCTCACTTCACAAGGCGTGAAAGCCTTTTCTCTCTCATGTGTCCATGCTCCACTCCTTCTGGGGAGACAGCTGGTCTTTTTGTTAATGCATTCTGCTCCTTAAATGCTGCATCTGATACAAATCGGGTCATGTGGAGACAGGCCCACAAAAGCATTGAGGTGTCTCAATCCTGTGAAATCAATGGGAGTCAGGTGCCTAAATTTCTTTGTGAGTCTGAGCCCAAGTGACATTGAGTAACATCAGTAGGAACATACATTGTGCTCTAGTCAGGATTAGAGCATGGGCTGAGATGCATCTTAAGCCCACAGGTACCACAGGTGATTAGTTGGTTCAGCGCTACTTCACCCAGCTAACTTGAGGAAAGATTTCCACACGTACCTTAGTGCAGATATCATGAGAAAGGAATACTTGGGGTCTCTATGTCTACGTGTGGAGAACATGGGTTGGTTTTGGTTTGTGTTTGTTTTTTTAGTAATAGGGTATCGTATTTCCCTCGGGTTCTAAGTGGGTTATTGGTAACTGTCACTGGTCCTGTGGATGTCCAGTATTGATGCCTTCTCTGGTGAAAGCTGCATAAGTCCTAAATCTGAACTCGTGGCACATGGGTTTCAGAATACCAGGAGATGGCAACAGGAATTGGAGGGCTCTGGAATTTGGTGTCACATTAAAGAGGAGCTCCTGTCTAAGGACAGAAAGGAGTGGGTTACCAGGTGATGACTGAGTTTATAGCAGCCTGATCCTAGGATGAACATAAGGGAGACAGACATATGCTATATATTGGTGGGCAGAGAAACACCAGGAAAGGGAGAGCTATATAGAGGTGGGCAGGGGAGACTGTGTAATATTGAATGACCTTTCAATGGAACAGTAAATTCTTTCTTGATCTCTCCATCCCAGCATCCAGAATACAAAACTACATGATTGTTTCTCCAAGGCCGGGAAACAAGGCACAAGTGGGCAAACAGAAAGCAAGGACCAAAGCACCCAGTCCCCTCCTTTCTTGCTCTTTGTCCATGTGTGGCTGCAAACACATGTAACATCTGGAAAATATCCAGTTCCTCCATTTCTCCTTTCTTGATGTACCAGCATGTGAGGCATTTATAAGGGCCTGGAGCTTATAGTAACACTTCATTCGTTGCCATATTTTGATCCTTCTGTAAACCGTGAGTTCGGAGATGGAAGGTGGAAACAGTGACCAGAGATTAGAAATCTTGAGGTCACAGTTCCATGATATTTCCACATTTTTGGTACCTAAGAACAAACCTCTGCCCTACCTATGCCTTAAATATTAGATTCTTATTTCCACTCTCTCAGTTATGTGACAGCAAAGAAAGTCTCACAGGAACCGTCTGTCTGGGAAGGGATGTCCTAGAAACCTGGAGGTGTGGCAGACAAGCAGATGGAGATGGTGAGAAGATCATCCCTCTAGGATGTTTTAAGCTGTGTATATTGAGACATAAAAGCTTAATAGTGTGTTTCATAAAGGCAAATATTTGCACACTGGCTTCAATGGGTATGATCTGAACAAAACAATGGACATGTTTGACTATGTCTGTCCTTTTGTATTTCCATATAGCTATGTATCCACTGGCCTCAGTGATTTCAAATCCTTCTGCCACTGAGGGATCTCTGATTTATTGCACACTAAATGAAACAGAGGACCTTTGCTCTGAGTAAAATGACAATACGTCGCATGCACATTTACGATGTCATGAACATGTCAACATTAACTATTAGTATGACTTTACACATAAATGTGTAAATGTGGGGGGGTGGGGGTTGTTGATGGAATACCGGTACAGTAAACGTATCCTTACCAGACCTGATTCCTGTCTGGGAGCTATAGCTTCTGTACAAACTCTAGTAATAATAATCACTTTATTCCAGCCACAGTACTACAAACAAGATGTCATACATACATGGCAAATAGATAAGACAGACAGATTTCTTGTTTTCTACTAAGATGCTTTCAATACTTCCTGGCAGGGCTGACTCACCTTTTTAGCTTTCCAAGGAAGAGAAATTGCTTTCCAGGAGCTTCACTGTATACAGGTTATTTTTGAGCAGCTTCCTTGATTAAGGTTTATCTGCTGTTTGCATAATCCACAGATAAAAAACCTTTGTCTTTTTCTTTTTTTGTGGAAAAAGAAGTTTCCCTCTGAACAATCTGTTTCTCACCCAACCCGTTGTTACACAACATGACACATATACTATATGGATACCGTGCCCTACTCCTGAAGTAGCTGCAGGCCAGTAGCCTGAAAATAAGTCATTTTAAATGCCTGGGATGCTTCAGTGGGGAAGGACTGAATAGAAATGGGATTCCTGAGGGTCACAGTTGGCTCAGACAAACTATTAGTACATTTCTTTCATCCATGACCTTAAACTCCACCTCTGCCCCAGCCTTGTGTTTCTTATCTTTTATATCTGAAATTATGCTGTAAGCACCCTATTGGAAATACATTTTGCATTTGCAAACCTTATGATCTGGCAAGGACTCAAAACTGATGTCATACCAACTGGGATAAGAGGACAATGATGTCATTGGAATAACAATGGAACCTTTTAGCTCTGTAAACCTTTTAGCGAAGTAGGTGCCAGTGAGAGGTTTCAGTCTGGCCTCCCTGGAGAGAAGTGCTGTCCTACTCCCTGCCAGGTAAACAGCTGGGTGGCACTCAAGCCCTCCATGAGTTCACCTGTCAGAATCACAGAAGAGCTGATCCTGTGGCTTGATGCACCCTGCTCTCCTGCTCGGAGTGGCAAGGAGATCAGTCTTCTCAGGTGACAGGCCAACTCCCCTGGAGTCAAGAAAGGCGTGCATGTAGCAGACCACAGTTCATGTATGCAGGATAAGAGAGCAGCAAGGCCAGTGGCAAGAGCCCCTTCAGTCTGTGGTTTTCATTTTTGTCCAGGGATTAATGATTTTATTACATTTATACATTACATACATAATTTATTACATTTGATCCTGCTCTGGTAGGGGGGTTGGACTAGGTGATCTTTTGAGGTCCCTTCGAACCCTAACATACTGTAACTGATTCTGTGATTCACTAATGGTTTTGCAGGAATCGGGCATATGTATGGGACAGGACCTTGTAGTTACCTCTAAATTGTCTTTCCCGTCTCCCAGTCATGCTGCTCTTTGAAGCTGCCCGCTGTCCTTAGGGAGAAAATGTCAAAGCTAGGGCATCTAAGTGTTACGCAGTGCTATAAAGGAGTACCTAGTCTATCTCTACGTTGCTGTGGCTACAGTGTAATGCCTCACAGGACTTACTGAAGGCTGCAAAACTTCCCTAAGGAGCAGGATGGATGAGCCTGTATGGAGCTCTGCGCTACCTATCTGGATGACAGCTCTTCTGTGAATGTGTACCTTTTAAAAGTACTTTTGGTTCATTTCCATCCTCTTGAAAAGTTTGCCCCAGATGCTGTGCAGAGTTCACTATGCAAGCAAAAGATATATACCTGAATGGTTACAGCATGCTAACATCTGCATCATCTTTACACATAACCATCACCTGCTGTCTGACAAGCAGAGGTGACCATGAAAGCCTACTTTCTGTACCACTTCACTTAATGCACTTGGGGGAGCGTAGATGTTACTGCTCAGTTGTGCCCCTGTGATAGGTACGACAACTGTTTTGGCCCTGGGCATGGTCAGGAGCACAAAAATTCCTTGTGCTGAATTCTGTGTATTAATATCAGTTGCATATTGATTCACAGTCTTTTTCACTCACCCCCTATGTTAGCATCCTGGTACCTGGTCTCACTCCCACACTTATTTCCTGCTGTACAGAGACCCATCCTCACCCTGCACAGCTATGTGGAGCAGCAATTTTCCTTGATGATTTGGGGCTGCTTGTTCCTTGACAGTCCTACCCACTCAAGCTCACGACTGTTTAGCTGGGGAGCAATCCCAGATGGGCACTAGGGTTGGAGTGGGGGATCCTGTGCTCACAGGGGACCCAGGGGGAGATAGTGGGTGCCAGCTCTGGCAGGCTGGTGGTCAAGTGTTTGGTTCACTGGCACAGCTTTTCCCACACATGTGTGCCTGACCTTGTTTCACACTGTGGAAATGATCTCTTCCAGTCTGTGTCCCAGTGATCGCTGCCACTGTGTCCAGTCCTCTCTGCCCCTCTTCATAGACACAGTGTTGCCAGTGCCACATGTGCATGCTGCAGTGTCTTCTTTTCACTTATTCCTACTACAGTCTTTTTGAATGTATTTTTAGGTTGCCCTCTCTCTCTGCTTTTATGCTCCTGGGCCTTTCCCCAGATGGCACCTCTCAGTTGCAATGGCCTAAGGAGTGGTTTCCTCTTCCCACCCAGGAATAAACACTGGCTATCTTTCTCAGCCAGCTCATTTTCTTTCTTTTGAGTCTCAAGCCAGTGTTGGAAACCAGGTGCAGACAGCAAAGAGGCCAGTGGCTGTGCTTCTGAGTAGATCTTTTGAATGCTTCCCAATGGGAACATTAATAGAACAGCATCCTTTCATCAATATGCAGCTGAGCTGTTGCTTGCCCAAGGGCTGCTAAATTATTGGGGCGAAGCATGGCATGTCCTGTAGTTTCACTGGGGGTCTGCAAGCTGAGCTTTATCTATCTGCAGCAGACCAGTGTGAGGCACGGGCTCTGTTTTGGTCCCATTTAAGACTCTAATGCATGGCTTAAGTCTAAAAAACTTGGGGAATGCTTGTTCTTTGTTGCACAGCTGAATTCTCCCCAATAGTTGAGGAAATAATAATAATAATCTGCTGAAACTGGAAGGACTGATATCTATCTGCTGATTATTCCTTCCTCAAAACCATGAGTGGGGAGCAGAGGCAAAGTGCTTGGAGTGCTTACAGGCTAGATGTTCATGAGGAGAATATCCTGTGAATATCAGTGCATGTCTGACAGCGTGCAGCTACGGTGGGGTGGGCAGCAATACTACTCTCTGTTGGCAATCTTGAGACGAAAAGCTATAAAGGGCAAAACGCTTGGTGTCGTTAGAGTCATGTCAATAAAAAACCAAAAGGCTTGAAGGCAAAGGTGGGTTTGGAAGGACTGTGGAAATCCCCCTCGAGAGAGTGTTTGCAAAATGAGTAGGGGAAGAAATCGGTGTGTTTCAAAATAAATCTTGGGAATAGAGACAACCCAGCTGCTGTAAGCCTTTCCATACAGCCAAGGTGCTCTCAGCATTGTTGTCAGAGATGATGAGGTGCTTTAAATTCCTTTTACAAACCCCTTGTGTCTGTCCAGGCCTAGGATGAAATTAGAGCCACCTGGCTTAAAACCCATACCAAATGGCAAGGCTGCTTTGAAACTTGTCACTGGTTAGCAGGTGGGGAAGGTGGGACATTCCCAATAAACCAGAGCCTGGCCTGTACCTGGAGAAATCTTAACATCTCCCTGTTGTCTCCTCCCTTGTTCTTCTTCAAAGGTTGAAAAAAATGAGGATGGGGACCAAAAGATCGAGCAAGATGGCATCAAACCAGAAGATAAAGCTCATAAGGCAGCCACCAAAATCCAGGCCAGCTTCCGCGGACACATAACAAGGAAAAAGCTCAAGGGGGAGAAGAAGGGAGATGCCCCGGCATCTGAGACTGATGCCGCTGACAAGAAGGAGGAAGGTCCTACTGGCGGAGCGGCCAAGAACAAAGAGAGCGAGGCTCCCACTGCCACAGAAGTGGCCGCCGCTGACAGTGCCCAGCTGGAGGAGGGCAGCAAAGACAGCAGCGCGCCAGCAGAGGAGAAAAAAGGGGATGGAGCCGCCGACACGGGCTCAGAGCAGCCAGCCCCACAGGCTGCCACTCCTGCTGCCCCCTCAGAGGAAAAGCCCGCTGCTGCCGCCGCCGAAACGGAAAGTGCCACTAAAGCTTCCACTGACAACTCGCCGTCCTTGAAGGCTGACGAAGCCCAAGACAAAGAGGAGCCTAAACAAGCCGATGTGCCTGCTGCTGACACCACTGCCACCACCACCCCTGCCGCAGAGGATGCTACTGCCAAGGCAACAGCGCAACCCCAAATGGAGACAGTGGAGAGCAGCCAAACCGAAGAGAAAACAGGTGAGTGAATGCCTCACTAGAGAACAGGCCTCTCCAGAAACCAATACCTCCCTTGGTCTCCTGGCGATGCATCTGATGTTGGCCGGCAAGAGCTGGTACAGGGGTTAGACTGAGGGTTGAAAAGGGAACCCCCTTGCTGAGTTAAAACTAAAGTGTTGCATGTTCTTGCTTAACGCCCTCTTCTCTGCTTCCCAGCAGCTCTTGGAAATACCGCACCTCCACTTGAGGCTGCTGCTCCCCTAGGTGGAGGTGCCATCCAGCCCTTTCTTCCAGGATGGTGGGAGAGTGTCAGCCATCTGGGATACTTGAAAGAGCCTGGGAGAGTTCCCTAAGCTCTGCATATGCTAAAGGGCAATAAACCTTCCAGTCACACTGGCATACCAGTGGGGCAACAAAACAACCCAAGCTGATACTAGCTCACTGGAGACTGCCAATCTGAGCTGAAAATCTCACAAAGCAAAAGCACTCTTATACTGCAGGAGGCCATTTAGCCTTGCTGGTGGGATGGTCAAGAAGCAGCCAAAATGGTCTTTTTTTTTCCATCTGCTTGTGAATGGGTGAGATTACTGGTACAACCACATCCTAGTCAGGAACATCTGGTTATCAGCATTGCTTACAGTTCCATCCACACCAATACTTCTAGCCTCTGAACTTGGAGTAGCCCATGACAGCCATACTTGCATGATGCTTTTAGACGTGTTAGGCCCACATGGTAAGAGGATCACATAAGGAAAGGGAAGATTAAAGGTCCTGACAGATCAGTGAGTAAGGACAGAAGAAAGGGTTGAATGCAAACAGTCGCTCTGAGAGATGTTTTCAGTTCTTTGCTCTTGACTGAGTTAACTAGTTCCCCTGGGAAGAGGTGAAAAGTTTTGAGAGACAAAAGCGAGCACTTTTTACAGAGGCATAGTGTTTGTAAGCCATACAGAAGAGCTGGTTTTGAATTGTGGTACTGAGCTGGATAGAAAATGCATCAAAGACCTGAGGATACATTTGCTCTTCTTTACCTTCCCTACATTGTCAAAGAAAGAGAACATAAACAATGAAAAAGGTAACATCGAAAGTAGACACAACTTGAAAGTCAATCAAGAGGCAGTGCCAAGCGTAACTAGCCTTCACGTTCATGAGACATTCAGTTGTAGAAGGCATTCTTCATTCATTAGCTTGTCAGGGCAAAAATGCATCACAGTGGTCTTGCACTTACTGATGTTTCTCGTTCATTTGGTCCACTACTTCTCTTCCAGGAGAGAAGAGAAAGCCACCTGATCAGGATGAGGAAGCTGATGAGGCCTTCTACAGGCAGCTGATAGCAGCCTCACAATCACAGGCCCTGGTTCTCATGGGGGATTTTAACTACCCAGATACTTGCTGGAAGGCCTACACAGTCCAGGAGGTTCTTCCAGTGCATTGATGATAACTTCTTGATGCAAATGGTGGATGAGCCGACTAGGAGAGGAGCACTGCTGGATCCTATAATCACTAACAAGCAGGGTGTGGTTGAAGTGGTGAAGGCTGAGGGGCAGCCTTGGCTACAGACACCATGAGATGGTGGAGTTCAGGATCTTGTGCAGTCAGAACAGAATGCCAAGCAGGATCACAACCCTGGACTTCAGCAGGACCAACTTTGACCTTTTCAAGAGATTGCTAGAGGAAATCCCATGGCACAGGGTACTAGAAGGTAAAGGGGCCCAAGATAGTTGGTTTATATTCGAGGACTACTTTTTCCAGGTTCAAAATCAGAGCATCCCAGCATGTAGGAAATCAAGAAAGTGAGCCAGGAGACCTGCATGGTTAAACAGGGAACCATGCAAGGGAGGCCAAGGACAAAAGAAAGGGTTTCTTCAAATACATTGCAGAAAAGACTTAACACTAGGGGCAATGTAGGCCCACTGATGAAATGAGGCGGGTGCCCTGGTCGCATAGGATACAGAGAAGGTGGAATTACTGAATGCCTTTTTTGCCTCTGTCTATACTGCTGGAGACTGTCCTCAGGATCCCCAGACCACTGAGGCCCCAGAGGAAGTCAGGACGGAGGAGGAGACTTCCTTGGTTGATGAGGACTTGGCTAGGGATCAGCTGAGCGATCTGGATGTACATAAGACCATGGGCCCCAATGTAACGCACCTGCGAGTGTTGAGGGGACTGGCGGAAGTCATTGCTAGGTCACTCTCCATCATCTTTAGTAAGTCATGGAGAACAGGAGAGGTGGCTGAGGACTGGAGGAAAGCAAATGTCACTACAGTTTTCAAAAAGGGAAAGAATGAGGACCTGGGTAACTACAGACTGGTCAGCCTCACCTCCAT
>VWZY01009665.1:305753-328718 GCA_013399075.1 Chloroceryle aenea
CCTGCATGAGGGAACAGAGTGCACAGTCAGCAGGCTTGCTGACAACACAACACTGGGAGGAGTGGCCAACACTCCAGAAGGCTGTGCTGCCGTTCAGCGAGACCTGGACAGGCTGGAGAGTTGGGCAGGGAGAAATCAAATGAAATACAACAAGGCAAAGTGTAGAGTCTTACATCTGGGAAATAATAACTTCATGTACCAGAACAGGCTGGGTCTTGACTTGTTAGAGAGTAGGGGAAAGGGACCTGGGGTTCCTGGTGGACAGCAGGATGACCATGAGCCAGCAATGTGCCTTCATGGCCAAGAAGGCCAATGGCATCGTGGGGTGGATTAGAAGAGGTGTGGTTAGTAGTTTGAAAGAGGTTCTCCTCCCCCCCTACTCTGCCCTGGTGAGACATCATCTGGAATACTGTGTCCAGTTCTGGGCCCATCAGTTCAAGAAGGACAGGGAACTGCTTGAAAGAGTCCATCCCAGAGCCACAAAGATGATGGAGTGGATCATCTCCCTTATGATGAAAAGCTGGTGGAGCTGGGGCTCTTTAGCTTGCAGAACGGGAGTCTGAGGGGTGACCTCATTAATGTTTATAAATACGTAAAGGGCGAGTGTCAGGATGAGGGAGCCAGGCTCTTCTCTGTTATGTGCAATGATAGGACAAGGGGCAATGGGTGCAAGCTGGGTCATAACAGGTTCCGCAGAAACATAAGGGAAAACTTTTTCACTGTGAGCGTGACAGAGCACTGGAACAGGCTGCCCAGGGGGATTGTGGAGTCTCCTAGTCTCCTCTGGAGACATTTAAAATCTGCCTGGATGTGTTCTTATGTGACCTAATCTAGGTGATCCTGCTCTGGCAGGGGAGTTGGACTGGATGATCTTTTGAGGTCCCTTCGAACCCCTAACATTCTGTGATTCTGTGATTCCACAAATTACAATTCCCACTCTCTAATTGGACTTCCAAGCTTTATAGTTTCAGGTAACTCTGTTCCTGCTCCACAAAGTGAACAGAAATGAAAGAACAGATATCCAAAAGGACAGATAAGTATTGGGAGAGGAGCTCATGCAGAACATTTTATGATTTAAGTTATGGACAGGGGGAGCAGCCTGCAAGAATGCCAGTCTAAACTGAATGTAGGTAACAAGAAAGTGTTGCTGGGTTTGCCTCCTTTCATTTAAACATTTCTAGGCATAAGCCTTGAAATTGCATTATCCTAATTGGCTTTATATTATCAAGGTCTCCAGCCCTTTGTTTTCACTTGTGTGATGAGTTGAGTGGCAGAATAAATGTCATGTGATTTGTGAAATCTAATTTGGTATGTTGCATGCTCTCTACTTGTGTTGTTTTTATACTTGTGCAAAGGTATAAACATCAATGGGAAAAATAGGACAGAGTGAATCCATTGAATCCTCTGTACACAGGATAACTAGTGTTAATTAACTCTTACTTAAGACTTGAGATGCCTTATTACTGAACAGGAATAGTGATTCTGCTTTGAATTAATGTTCTATTTTTATTCAGATTAATCTGCTCTAATGGATAGAGGTAGGAAAGTCATAGTGGCAGTCTGTTTCATTTGCTTAATTGTACCTGTTTTGAGTCACCATTCATCAAAGAATGGTTTATTTCTATGCAGTAATCTAAATTATTTGCAGGCATCTTCCCCCTGCTCTTGCTGTCTTTAACATAATTTGAAGCGGCCAACCATTTATGGCCACATCATTTGAAGTGGCCATTTAAATGCATGATTTAATATGCATTTGCACATGATACTGTTACTTATGTAAGTACCTAGCCAACAGAGTAAATTGGAATGTCTCCAAATACATGTTTAAAAATGAATTTTCAGGGACTGGCTGTTCAAGACCACTATGTGCATCTATTTATACTTATTCAATATGCATGTGGTAATACTCAAGCTTACCAATGTTTGCAGAAAGCAAACATGGAAGGTGTGTGGCCACAGACAAGCTGATAGTCTCTTTAAAATGTTAATGAATATAGATTTTTTTTTCTAAATTCCTATTCCAGTATGGTATCAGCCTTTCAGTCACAAACTCAAACAGCTGGGTAAGTGCCCCTAGAGCCATCCAAGAAAGAAATGAAAAAAAAGATTAAGTAGACCTTCTTGTCCATCTTTCTGAGGATCCAGGGTTGTGTTCTGCCATATCTCTGTAGCACAATATCCAGAATCATAAGAAGCTGCTTTCTTTTTAAAGAATATTCCACAAAATAGCATGATCACAGTATAGAAGTTCCCACAGACAGGGAACATTTTCTGACAAAAAGCCTATATTTTCTTTTTCCTGTCTTTGTCCTATTACTCCCTCTCATCTCTTTAAACCTCTCTGTTTCTCTTGTGGCACTTACTCTTTCTGACTTAAAGACATTTGCCATGTCTTGACCTTCCTCGCAGTAATTCCCCAGCAAAGGCAGCAGTGGTGTTTGCTGGCATGGCCTGTGATGGTTAGTCACAAAAGAGGGAGGGCTACCAAACATCTGCCACTCCAGTAGTCCTCCAGCCTGGAGACAGATCCTCTTTCAGCTTCATCAGTCCCCTTCTCCCAGAAGTCATCCCCTTGGTTTTCAAAGGTCATCTCTTATCATTTATGTGATCGAAGACTGGCACAGTAGTATGAGGTATCAGGCTGCCAAAAATAAATCAAATTGGCTTCTAGCCAGTGTCATCGGTTGGCTGGTTGCCATGGCATGCTTAGTTGCTACTACTGTGAGGTGTGCCGACCATGCTACTTTTGTGTGATGATGTTCATCTGCCATGAATTTTACTACAATGGCTGTGTCGTGTTATTTGTGGATATCGTCCCCGGTGCATAGACAAGCAAAGGGCAAGGACATTTCATTTATATCCAGAAGATATTTTTGCCTTCACCTAGGGGAAGGACAAAAAAGACAGGAAGAAGAGAAAGGAATAACTAACCAGATAAAGAGAAGCGCATGATTTTTAATACTTGATATTTAATATTTCTGGAGTGGGGAAGAGGCTGGGTGCTTCTTCATACCATTCCCTAATTCCCCTGACAGCTCTTAGCTCTCCTCGTTATTCAGTTCCACATACTCTACCTGTCTGTTGGTAATGGCTTAGGAAAAGCCATTTTCCTGTGTTGTATCCTGCATTAGTTGATCTGGAACCTCAGGCATTCCCAGTTGTACAGTAGGACAACTACTAAGCAATCCTCAATATATCAAAAAGTAGATGGATTCCAGCCTGGGTAAGGCATGGAATAAATTAGTGGGCTTTGCTCAGTGGCAATGAGGGATTGATGTAAGAAGGACAATCTCTTAGTTCTCTGCATCTCTCAGTGACTTGCATGCCAAGAAAGTGTTCTCTTAACTGAGCATCCTTGCCAAGACTTATATTTATAGGCTTTCTTGTTATGTTCCAACTTTTGCCTCTGGTGTTGGTATAATGCTTAGAGAGGCTTCCTTAGATGCCAACCTACTCAACAGGACAAAACTCAAAAGGGGTAGGAGGGAGTTTATACATTACATATGGATGAGGAGGTGAGACTTATTCTAATCTATGTTGCATTGAATTAAACCCAGCGAGTCTGCATCAGAGTTATTGGAAAGTGTCTACATTAGCACAGCTTTGAAGTGAGATCAGCATCCAGCACAGCAGACTATAGAAGAAGATGGGCTACTGTGTGCCTTATGTGGAGGAGGGGAGGTGAATGTCACACGATGTTAGATTCTCTTTGTACTCTCCCAGGTTTTTGAGTCTCACCTCCAAATCTGGCTAGCTCTCACATCAAAAGCACTCTCAGATTGTCAGGTAAGAATACAACAAAGTCCAGAAATGTGAAAGAGTAAATTGTGCCTAAGGAAACAAATGGATCTTCTTTTGTTGGGAAATGAAGAATGCTTTCTTCTCCTGGATGAAATAGCTTTACAATGGAGCAGTTTCACAGCTGAAATGAAAAATCAGCCACATGACAATTGCTTTGCATGTAAGCGAGCCAGCAGTTCCCCCAGGGCCCTGTATCCTGCAAGCAAGGAGCACTGGGAGGCACCATCTTCACTTCCTTAGAGGGAGCAAGTCCCTACGGATCCTTTTTCATGGTTTAGAGTTAAATCAGCTCTTTATTTTCACTTCAATCAGTGTATTGATGGAAGGACAATACTTGCTGCACCAAAGAAGCACTGGCTATATAAAGATTTGGAAAGGGAGACTATCTATTGTCATGTACCAGCCAGAAGGTACAGCCTGCGCTACGCAAGTGGATTGCAGTTGTATAACAGGAATTTTAGTCTTGGCCCATGGGTAGCTGGCATGAGGCAGAACACCGTCACTACCATTCCTGTTTCGTGGGAGCTTATCTCTTCTGCTACACCTGGCAGATGAAGAAAGCAGTGCAAATACTGTAGTCTTCCCATGACTGTCCCAGAGGGAACAAGCAAGCATGCCAGCATTTTCTTGTCTGTAGTACTACTCCAGTGATGAAGCAAGACTATAAATGCAATTTGGGTTACCTGCAACATGCTGAAAGGTGTCAAAGTATGTGCCTAGTCCTCAGTTACTCTGAAAATTTTGATCATTGCATTGTGTCTACATGGGTATAATCATTGCATATGTATTTCACAGACTGCATTGCTTTGGTGCAAATAGCCATGTGAGGGGTAGGGTGAGGAAAGTAGAATGTCACAGTTTTCCAGAGAACAGGAAACCTACACACTATCTGCTACAGGTGCAGGATTTTCTCCTCTGTGGCAATGAAATACTGTCTCTGGTGCCACCTGTGCCTTAGGTCTATTACTTTCTAACAAGGTGCAGCTTTCCCTGTATTGGCAGGAACTGTGCTTAGTGAACTAGTGGTGAAGCAGAGTCGCCTGAGTCCCTCCTTCTTGATCATGGCACATTACACAGAGTTCATGGGGAGGTTGGCCAGCCTCACTCTTCTTCACATCTTTATAGTATTCTTACTACTGAACAAGGCTATTGGTTTTGAACTTGTAAAATAGGAAACTTTCTAGATGGTGTATCAGGGTTTGCTGAGAGCATTACACTCTTGCACATCTCCATCAGAAGGAGCTCTAACAAGCAGTACATAAAGGTAATATTGTTATTGTTATTGGGGTGTTCACTGGCAAGTGCAGGACAACAGGGGGATCAGGCCCAGCCAACATGTGTTCATGAAGGGCAAGTCCTGTTTAACCAGCCTGATCTCCTTCTACGATCAGGTGACCTGCTTCGTGGATGAGGGTAGAGCAGTGGATGTTGTCTGCCTGGACTTCAGCAAAGCTTTGGTCACTGTCTCTTGCAACATCTCAACTTTTGCATTTGCTCCCTCCCTTCTCATTCTGCCTTTACCCCCAACACTGAGTCNATTGAAAGGAGACCTTATTTCTCTCCACAGCTACCTAAAAGGAGGTTGTAGCGAGGCTGGTGTTGGTCCCTTCTCCCAAATTACTAACAATAAAATGAGAGGAAATGACCTCAAGTTGCATCAGGGGAGGTTTAGATTGGATATTAGGAAGAAATTCTTCACTGAGAAAGTGGTTAGGCACTGGAACAGGTTAGGCACTACCTCCCAGGGAGGTGGTGGAGTGAGTCACCATCCCTGGAGGTGTTTAAAAAATGAGTGCATGTAGCACTTGAGGCGATGGTCTAATGGATAGATAGATGTTAGGATGAAGGTTGGACTTGATGATCCTAGAGGTCCTTTCCAAACTTAATGATTAAAGAAAAAAAAAAGGCAGTGCATACTAATTTCATGACGTGTGCTCATGTTACATAGTAGTCACTCATGCTAATGCATGGCTCTACAAACAGCTCCTCCTAGATTTTGCTTAGATTTTGCTTAAAAGCACTGTCTACTTGCTACAATGTTTTCCGAAGTAGTCCTCTACAACTGCACTCAGATCATCTTCAGAAGACCCAATGTGGGGAGGAAGGCTTTCTGCCATAAATAACCAAATTTTATGCTGAGAAGGGCTCAAATAGCAGACCAAGGGACAGAATAGACAGTCAGACAATGAAATTTAAGTGGCAGCTGTTTGCTGTAGCTGCCAGCAGTGCTCCACACCACAATTGTCATCTTTACACTAGGATCAAGTAGGCTGAACTTTTCAGATAGATAGAAGCTTGCAGAGTATCAGCTGGGATTTACAGCTCCAAGGAGTAATACTTTAAAGACAGCAGTGCTGACTCTGTGGTAGAGGTGACTGCCATGTGAAGAGGAAAGGGATTGGGAAAGTTCACCAGGTCATCACTATCAGATGAGTTAGATATTCCTCAAGAACTATATAATAGGTGCATTAATACTGGATTATCAGTGGCAGTGCAGTGATCACTTCCAGTCTCTGTGGCAACTCCATGGACTCTGGCGAGAAGTTGTACTCCCAAGGGTCCATGCAAATGACTGATAGAGGAACATAGAACTGCCAAGACAGGTCAGAGCTAACATCCAGTTACTAAGTGTAACTGTGGCTTTACACGGCGTATACTTAAATGCATAATAACTGATTGACTTAAGTGTCAACAACTTCCCCAACTCCAACCAACTGTACAATGGCAGGAAAGTTCAGCAATGAATTGGCCAGCATTATCTTAAATGTGTTTCTATGCTTGTTTTATGTCACTGAAAGAGCAAAAGCTTCTGCTAGCCCTACTTTATGCCAGTGCTTATGATATATATCATCATATAGTCCGCACATATGCAGAGGGCATAGTACCATAACCCTTGCAGTTCATCTCTATTCTGAAGAAAACACAAACAGTGCTTTCAGTTGCTTTTTATATTAAGTGATTCCCATGCTTTTTAGCATCTTTGTTGCTTTTTTGTGCACTCCCTTTAAATCTGCAAATGTCCCATACGAGATGGGGTGACAAAGAGTGTATGCATTCGTTCTACAAGGTTAGACATGTATACAAGTGTTTCCAGAAAGGCAATATTTCTTCTGTTTTGCTCCTCATCACAGTCCTTATGCACACCAATATCTTTACTCTTTAAAGACAACTACCCAGCGAGCACTGGTGAGTGCTATGACATCCAGGTCTGTTGTGGACTTGGGAGTTCTCCTTTTTGTAAAAGCAATGCACAGATATTCTATTCAGCCATATGATGCTCTGTGATATTAGGCAGTGGCCACGAGAACCAAAGAAAATGTAAGCAGTGAGAGGAGGCTTACAAGTCCAGCCACTGGCATCAGCTCTGTACGATAGGTTTCTGGACCTCCAATAGGCCTGTGAAAGACCAGCTTAGGCAAGCTCAATTTAAACAGGTCTCTAGCCACAATATATTTCTCAAAACTACATTTATGCTGAAAAATTTACTTAAAGGAGGTCTTCCTCATTCCCTAACTTTCCTCTCTGCCTGTCTTTCAGGCAGAAAGTAGAGGAAACTCTTAGCAATAATGTATGAGGAAAAACTGAATGATGGAGAGTGCTGCTATTGTGTGCTTAGCTGTTTGCTAAATGGGAGTCTGGTCTGGTTTTGCAGGTTACTAGAACTGTGCCTTTCTTCTTAGTTCTGTGTTCCCTTCTAAAGGCTTCCTTCACATATCCTTTAGCTCTAATGGCCCGTACCATATAAGAAGCCTTGGCTTTATGTTCACCAGTATGAATGTGATCTGTGGAAAATGTTTCCTTTTTCTTGATGTGCCCTTAGCTACATCACCGCCAGCATGGGACACTGGAACAGAACTGAAAATCTCAGCTGAGGTCCTGGCAGACAGGAGCCCATGTTGGACATCTGCCCTTTGCAGGGCTGCAGAGTAGTCAGGAAAAGAACTATGGAAACCTGGACAGGGCCCAGAGATGTAAATAAGTCTTAGATAAAGGTCACAAGGTCCCAATTATCCAGTGTTCAAAGGACCACACACTTTCCCGCTGTACCTTGAGGCAATAGCAAATGAGTCCTCTTTTCATTGTGACAGAAAGCAGAAGGTGGAAGACACTATTCAACCTCTCCATCTTCCTTCAGCAAAACAGGTTAATTGGGGCTGCTAGTAATGATGACCAGGCATTACCTGTAACCTACAGGGCTTAATGAAGAAGAAAATCTCTCTGACATTTCGGAGCCCATCCAAATCCCAATGCTGAAGTGGTGCAGTGCTGCAGAACCAGAGCTGACAATGCATTGCACGTACAGGGAAAGGGGATGGGAGGGCAGGAGCTAGAGCTGTGACTAGTCTGCAGGAGCATTCCCCAGTGCTGCTGACTTTGGCAGAACTGTCTTAGCAGATGTGAATAATGTTTCCAAGACCTTATTGGATAACCATTTGAAAAGATGGAAGATGGAATAGAGTAAAAATAATTTAAAGTTGGGGTAGTGGAAGGTACTTTTAAAAATTCCTATGCTGTTCTTAAAGGCTTTGAGCACCAATTGATTTGAAAATGACACAAGCCTATAAAGAGGGAGATGTGTATGCAAGCTCGTGTGGACTGAGTCCACAACTGCCTAGTTTTCAGATGAGTATAGGACTCCATCCCTGCACTGGGTGTGGGCTTAGAAATGAAAGAGTATGTATTCCAGTTTAGACACCCCATGTTACTATCCCAGGATTTCTCTTCCAAGCCTGACTTCTTCCTCCCTCCTTCCTCCTATATTATACAGCCTGTTTGGAGGCAATGCTCACCAGCTGTAGGTGCAGCTACAGGGCTGAAAGTTAAGCCTGAGTAATTTATGCAAGGCTAGATTTCACCTGTGATTTCAGCATCAGTGCCATAAGCAAGTCAGAGTAATCTTCAGTCATCAGTGCTGAAACAAGGGATATGCCCCAGGGTACCAAGCTCTGGGCTGGAGCTTGCACCACTGCACTTCAGAGAGACATGCAAGCTGAAGGAGTTGAAGGTCTTAATCTTAGATCTGCTCACAGATGGTCAGCATGTTTTTTCCCTGGGAGGGACTTGGTGCAGTCTTGTAATACTGGTCTTCTGCTTTCCCTTGCGGTTAGAAAGGATGGAAGTTCCCCATATTCACAGGGTCTGATTGGAGGGATTCTGTGTGTTTATCTTTACTAGGACTGCTACAATTTATACAAGCAGCAATTCTGTCTGGCCCTTTGCATTCACAGTGTGTTACTCAGCTGGTACACCAGGGATCCAGATGGTAAAAGCATAGTGAAAGGAAGTAACCTCTTTATTTACAAATTGAGCAGGCATGACTGTCACCTAGATTTTTTAACCCTGTACCATGCCTACTCAGTCCTGCACCCATCCCACAGTACAGCTCCTGGTGTTCAGCATGGACATTCAGGGTGCTGCAGGTTTGCAACTCAGTGGGACTCGTGTGTGTTTCAGAGATTATTTAGCAGTGTCAACAATTCTGGCACATGCCTTTAAGCTTACCTTTGGAGGATGAAGGTAATCTTTTCAGAAAGAGTACCAGCACTACTGCCAAGCCTTCATTGGAAGACTTACCAGTGTGGACAAACATGGTGTCAAGCACAGGGACTGGACTTGACGTCTTGTCCATGACACAACCTTTCCCAATCACACCCAAGGCCCAGCAGGAAGGCAGAGGGAAGAAATACACAGCACTGCTTCTGAGCAGCACCACTTCTCTGAATGAACAGCAGACTTTGATTTCAAGAGATACTAACCCATCACTGTTCACTGCACTCAATAAAGAGACACAAAATAAGAAAGAAGACTTTGTGCCTCAAGCTAGAAACCCTCTTCATGGCTGAAGCCAAATGACTGTGAGAAAAATAGATGGAGTCACTGATTTTTACATCAGGGAGCAAGGAGAAAATTCCAGCACTGTTCTTAACTGATGTAGCATACAACTACTTCTCATCCTCATTTCTAGCAAAACACAAATGCTGTTTCTGCCAAACAGAGGGGTCAAGCCTAGCTGCAGTGCAAACCACCTCTGTGCAAGGCTTCTGACTCCTGATGGGCTGGAATTTTTCTCTGATCATCTTTTTTTCATTAAAGAATCCATTAATTTCTCAAAAAACAAACATAATGTACCAGTACCAGGAATGACAGGACATGCAGATTAAAATAGTAAAAGCAACTTTGCCCTGCTTTTAGAGTAGGTGGCACGTGAGGGTCAAGTACTCCCTGAATGGGACAGAGAACAAGATGAGCCCATGCCTTATCCTAGGAAGGCAAAATCTAGTGAGCTTTGCAAGCAACCACTGGGCTGCTGGACAAAGTTTCCCCTGATCCTTTCTGCTGGAGCTCTTCCACTTTGTATAAATTATTTATTATTTGCTAGAGCCAGGATGTGGAATTTGGTCTCCCCCATTACAGATGAGTGCCTTCACCACCCGTCTACAGAGTCAATGTTTTCCTCTGACCCAATGAATATTTCATTATTTATGGAAGTGGAACAGCTCCATCAGGAGAGGAAAAGTAAGAAAGACATGTTCATTCACGTGGATATCTCAGAGCATCACTCGGCGACCAGCAGGCAAAACAGGAGCCAAGGACCTTTATGGCAAATAAAATAATTTGGAGGACCTGGGGAGAAAACAAGAGCATGAAATGGTGGGGTGCCACTGAGGCATACTTCAGTATAATTTTAGAGCAGCTCAGGCCAGGTGAGTCCATCCTCAGATAAGGCCCTCTTCTGTGACAGACATCAAAATGACGGTGCCCCAGACGAAAGTATGGGCAGCTCCACCTTGGCCAAAAACTTTGAAGCTCTGCGAGTGGGAGCTGTGGTACCTCACAGTCCCTGTGGACTTGGGCAGAGCTGGGTTTATGGCAGATTAGACTATGCATGAGGTAGTTGAGGAGCTTGAACCTGCTACTTGGCCCCATTCACAGCCAAGACAGGGCTGCCTTGGGCTGGCAGTGTTAGCAACGGGACAGCCACAGCAGTGCTCTCATGTTCTTTGGTGAGGGAGAGAAACCTTGTTGTAGGCTAGCTCAGCAAAGGACTGTCATAGCTCCCCATAGGAGTACTTTTACTCCACCATAGTGGACAGTACTGAGGAGCTTTGAGTTTGCCATTGACAGCCCAAACATACCTGTTGCTCTGGGCTATTAGGTGATTCGGCCAGGCCTTGTGCCACCACGGTCTGGGTGGCTATGTATAGGACATGGCAGTGCCTCACTGTGCCCCTATGATGTCTCCCCAGCATTTGTAGTTGCCACAACAGGTGCCCTCATGTCAAAGCCGAATTTATTACTCACCTGATTGAATTGTTATTGCAAAAAGCCAATTAAACCAAGCTGGCTACCGTGTGACAGCAGCTGGCTTGATGCAACACTCAAAAAGTTCAGAGGCTGCAAAGTCTCTCCCAGACTGGAAGAAGACTGGGTTTTTAAAATAAAAAATCCCAGCTTTTAATTAAAATCTGATGCTAGCTCTTGCCACCTTCACAGGGAAGACTGCTGCAGGTAACAAGAGAGCTCATGAAGGGTCTTCCAGGCAGCTCCCTCCCTCCCACTGTGAAGATTGGCTCTCTGAAAATGGCCAGTGCCAGGAACAGGGCTTCCCTGTGCCCTCCTTTCCTCTAGGGCTTACTGGGCATGCATCACTGCACCACTGGTCACAGAGATTTCTTGGGGTGGAAGAGGCAACTATGCAGTCCCACCTCCCACCTTAAGTTAATCTGTGGCTTTTCATCTTCCAGCCCTTAGGAGTTCTCAATGGGCACCTGAGGGATAAGGTGACAGACCGAGAAGGATCTGGCCTCTGCAGTATGAGCCTGGTAAAATGTCCAGCTGCCCACCCAGTTTTGCAGGGCAGGTGCTGTGACTTTCCATCCCTGGAGGGCTGTGATTAAGCAGTGTCAGACAGGGGATTTTGGGCAGAAGGGAGAGTTGCTCTCCACTGGCTATGCTGCTCTGCAACAGTTATGCCACTCTGTGTTTTATTGAAGTGGGGATTTACCTACAGGTGCTTATCATTGGAAATGCCTCTTCCTATGTCTGGGCTGTCATAACACAGGTGATGACCTCCTCCTGTTGAAAAAAAAGCAAAGGCTCCCAGGAGCATTTGTGGGTACAGCATTAAGGCTGAACTGCCTCCTGGAGAGCAGCAGCTGTGTTTCAGCGCCCATTCTGCCCAAAACACACTGGGATCCTACGTGTGTGCACACAAGCTGTGAGTATGGAAAATTTCAGTGATATCTTTGATGGAAAGACCTGGTGTTGCTGATGTTGCAGCTGCTGGGGACAGTTATCAACAAGATGGCTGTGGAAGGCCTGACAACAGGCACTTAATTCATTTTAGCGTTCAGTTTGCAGAGCCTTGTGTGTATGATGATGGACAGAAACAAACTAATGATCTCTAAATGAATTTTCTCCTTCAGTTAAACACAAAATGAGAGGATGGCAAAGGGAAGAAAAAGAGACATTTTATATCCTCTCCTTGATTGTAATTCCCTGCCTTCAGCTAGATCAATATAATTTCTGCTGGAGATGGAGGCTGCCTCTGGTTTCCATGGCAATCTGGTTGTTGGAGGCTTGCAGGCTCCATGAATCCCCAATTTATCAGCCTTCTAGGCTTTAATAATGGAGACCAGCAGTCAGGCAGCTTATGAATGGCACATGTCTTTTGGGCTGGGGGAAGGGAGGTAGGAGCGTGGTTTGTAGTAAAGGCTGCAGCAATTTGTTTTCCTGCCACCTACAGCTGAAGAGGGAGGAGAAGGGAAGGAGGAGCAGTGCATTAATTCTGAACGCACTGAAGGAATTTCTAGACCTTTTTGCTGCAATTATGGAAGATTTCCTCTTCTTGCCTGTTTTCCCTGGACAGCTTTGCTGGGGCTGGGGAGGAGCTCAGCCTCACAGCTGGTCCTGTGTGATGAAGTGGGAGCTGTATGTGGAGAACCCAAAGGCTCCAACACTCCACATATTTCCTTCCTCTCCTTAAGCCTCTTTATTTCAGGACCAGCAGTGCGTGAATGCCAGCAGTCTGCCATGGTTTTGGGTTCATTTTTATCCCCCTACCGATCCTACCACAATTGCCAGGCTGATCAGTGGAGCTGTAAGATGGGCAGACTGCTGAGGATCTGATCTGTCTATCAAACTTCTGTCACTTGCTTTTCTATTCTTTGTGCAACTGCCAGACTTCTCCAAACCCTATCCTCCATCCCCCAAGTAAACTTCAGTGTCTGAATTAATTACTGTGCTAGGAATGTCCTGACTGTACAGGAATCACTATCAGCCACTTCAGTAAGACTAAATTTTGCTCACATGGACATGATATACTCAGGGTATTTCCATTTCTTATCTTTCCTCTGGTTTCTCCCCTATGATCTCACAAGGCAACCACCCTAAAGACACTGAAAAATAAATGGATGTGTCTTATCATGATCTTTTTCTTCTGTACCCTCACATGCCCTCTGTTTCTAAACCATCCCCAGAACTTAGCCCAGTAATGGAGAAAAGACAGGTGACATAAAAGAATCCTGTTGGATGAGATGGGGACACCCTGTTTTCCAATGTGTATGCCAAGAGCAGCTGCCAACTGTTACATTCCACAGCTGGAAGCAAGTAAAACCTCTATATTCAAGCTGTTTGAAACACAAGGTATTTAAGGAATTAAAAGGTATAGCCTTTCTGGTCTGCAGAACCTATGTGAAATCAACAGGGTCAGGGGAAGAGTAAAGAACAACTAGTGGGTTATTTCTTAGATAGGTGAAGTAATGAATGCCTTTCCTCTACTTGTCCTCCTGGGTGGGCAGGGCAGTATTGCTGAGATTACTGCACCTCCAGTTTTGGCCTGAAATTAGGACTTTGTGGAATTTCAGAAATCACAGTACCAAAACATCACACCTATGAAAGTGCTGCTATGTGCAGAGTATCTGTTTTTGATGATGGAATGAAGAGTCAAGGCAACTCAGCCTCCTGGGTATACAACAAGCTTTTTTGTGACCACAGCCCAGTTCTTTATACTTTGCTCACTCTAAAATGCAGTTAAAAACCTTTTCTTTCTTCATGGGATGCCATAAGGATAAGATACCTTCATGACTATGAGTTCGGCCATTGTGGTGTCAGAGACCAGATAAATACTTACATTGCTGGCTGCCTGTAGCAATTTGGGAAGTCCACAATGGATACAACTCTTGGCATCCACAAAGGTCTGGGTTCATCATAAATGTGTGGTCTGGATATTAGATGCTGTTTTATCTTACGTGGGTATTGTATCTAAAAAGACGAGTAAACTACCTTACTTGAAAGTCCTGAGTATCTGCAGAGGCAACTTTGCCTCTGTCTCACCCATTCTGGGGAGATGGAGAGGCTGGTAGCTTGGAAAGCTACTTAAGGGAGCCTTTCTACTCCAGGAAGGCAGCTGAACAACTGATTGAGAATCAGATCAGCCCTGACCCCAGCTGATGGGGGTCACCCTGTTCAAGTCACTTCTATTTCTCCACTACAGGCTCCCGGTCTGTAAAGACCATGGAGGCTTGGTAGAAGTCTGTCAAGGTCAGCATCCTTGATGCTGTTTTGCAGGAGGCTACCTGATATCAGTGCAAAACACCTGCCTTCATGGCACTCTCATCCCAAAAAGGCTCTTCTACCTCTCCTTCAGCAATTGTACTACACAGCTTCCCACTTACATGGACAAAGCAGCCCCACAGAAGCACCCTGACAGATCTCATTGCTTCCAGGTGGGAGGACCCCATCCTCCCTGGAGCTGTGTTTACTTGTAGCAGTGACTGTGGCCAAGAGAGAGGCATTGTTAAAGGAGATGTCACTGTCTGAAAACCTAACCACTCTGGTAGGCTTCTTCCAACTCTAGCTGGATTGCAATTGCTGAGTTACAGGTACTGTACACGGGAATTTTGGTCCAAAAGTCCTAAAAACAGGCAGGAGTAAATGACTGGAGTGCAGTAGGCACGTCATTTGCCTCAGCCTTCAGGCCTGGATGGTTTTATGGGTGTGGGAAGGAAATGGAAGTAGAAGAAAGGAGGAGAGAGCTGCTTCTTTCCCATTCTTCAGGAAGCAAAAATATTTGCTAACATAGGGGTAACAGGGTTAACACCTCACATTCACAAGGAACGCCCTCCCTTTTCTCTCTCCACCCTCTTCCTCTACCACTCCCATTTCTCTGGAGACCTGGCTGCTCCTTCTTGTCAGCCAAAGTTGGGGAGTTTCCATGGCAACCTGGCAGCTGGTGTCTAGACACTGTGAAAGATGCTTTGCAAGGGAACTGTGAGCCTGACTCCCCTCGGCACCCCCTCCCCATGGCTGAGCACCCTGGGCATCTCTCCCACCACTCTCCTGCCTTTCCATCTCCTGCACACATGGATACCTGTGCAGGGTGGGATTTCCATGATGGTGCTGGGGAAGAAAGGTTCAGGGTGAGAGGAGAAGGAGAGGAAATGTTTAAGCCACTGGGTCTTCAGCCTGACAGAGCTCAAAGGCAGCTGGGGCGACAGATCTAGGGCTGGCTGTCCTCTGAGGATTTAGCAAGATCAGAAAAAGAGGCAACTGTCCAAGTTTGGACTGACATCATCAGCTGTGGGACTGGCAGAAGTTGGGGTTTTTATCTCTGCTAGAGCAACTGAAGTTGGCATGCACAGTACTGAAACAAAGATGAGGTGGTCCAGGAATAGGAGGCCCAAACTACTACATATTGTGGCCATATTCACCTTTTTGTTTTAACCTTCACAGACTTCTTTGCCTGCTTCTTTCCAGTAGTTACTGGGCAACTTCCCTGGACCTCCTGCCTGCTGCTTGCACTGGGGACACCCCTCCCCACCATATTGTTGTAGAGTTTGCCAGGGGTATGCAGATCTCTCAGGTGTCCCCATGGCTCACAAGACCCAGGTGGTCCCCTGGGTCTGTCCGTAGTGAGTGAGGGGTTCACCAAGGGTTTGAAAGAAATCACGGAAGTCGGTTCCCTGGAGCAGACACAACCCCTCAGCTGAAATACCTAATTCCTTCATTTCTCAGTGTTTTACTGGGACAGCATAAGTCTGACAGTTTTCAGAAGCAGCGAGTGGGGGGTGTGAGGGATTTTAGCACTGCATATGACTCATTGTAGGGCTGACTGCAATGGGCTAACTTGGATCGAGAACTGTATAAGCAACAGCTCTGAACCTGAAGTACGTCTCGTTTCAGCAGTCTCAGACCTACCATCTTCTGCCTGGAATCGGCTTCTGGATGGCTAGAAGGACAGATGGATTGGGACAGATGAATCAAGCTGTGAAGCCTGGATCCAAATCTGGATCCAAATGTCATCAAAACTAGGAGAGGCTCAAGTCAGGGATTTTACTCCTTACTCTCCAAAAAATGTCTCTAAACAGAGATGACTCTGTTTAGACAAAGTCTGGTTAGGCAGGAAACCCCAAATTAATATTTGGGAGCAAAGAGAAGACCTGATGAGACATGGGTTTTCTGTTCCATTTCTGAGCAAGCTATAGTTGGCAGAGGACAGAATGAGAATAGAGTGACCATGACAAATACTAGAGAAAGAGCAGCAGGTGAGTAGACTCGGAAATGCTTTACCATGAAGGCATGGGAGAGTTCTAGCTGCACAATCGCTATCAGCAATAATTATATAAATAGTGAGAAAGCAGCAGAAGCAAAATCCCAGCATCTGTAGTAGAATCCCAGAGTGTTTGTGCATTTTCTCTTCTCTTGGCAACGGGTGTGGTAATTTAAAGATCAGCAGTGGAACAGAGAACAGAAAGGAAAACAAAACCCAAGCCACCAGCCACAAAAGAAATGATCAGCAGAGAGGTTGCTGCTACTGTGGTCATAAACTGATGTCTGCTCTGATTTAATTAATCTTGGCAAGTCAGATGGGAGCTGGGCAGGTCCCAAGAGACAGTGTTTTACCCGGAAATCCACTCAACCTAATTTGACTAATGTAGGGCAGTGGAGAGACTTGGACAGGAGCCTGCACACTCAGCCATTAGAGCACAGCGTAGGAAAAGGCAGCTGGAAGTACCACCATCCAGCAAAACTGCTGCTTGCGTGCCTGCTTCAGCTTTTCAGCAACCAGAGCTGCATATGTTTGAGGTATTTGCTCCCCAGCAGGGCTCAGGGACATGACTCTCACCCTTTCCAGAAAATAAATGGAGTCCTGAGGGACAGGCTCTCACTAAGATCCTATTTCAGCAAGGATCTGTAGTTCACTTCCATATTATTTCTCTTCCATGGGTGAGGCAGTTCCCTAGCAGGTACCTGTTGAAGCTGTAGGTATGAAGCATGTCTCTGACACAGGCCCTTCAACTGGGAGGCAGATGCACTTCAGCCTCTCCCACCATGTAGCTCTATTGCTTAAAGAAGTTCTGCAGTCAAGCTGAAGGTTTGCTTGCCTGAGGCTGCCCAAGAGGTTTCTCAACTTGACTGCCCCATCCGGGGTGCTAAACTGAAGTGAGATCAGTGGCCGCTCAGCTCACAGATGCCTGTCTCTTTGGCAAAATTATCCCCTGCCATAGGACTGCAGCATAGATTAAAAACCAGGTGAAACAAAAGGCAAAGCTTCAAACCCAGCTAGAATCTCAAAGCTGTGTCTGGGGGGGGACCACAGGACTGGGATAACCAGGAACAGTACAGGTGATGATTGATGTGCCTTGAAACAACCATGAGAGGGATGACTGCAAGAACAAACTAGGTGGGGTTTGTTATTGCTCTTGATTTTTGGTTGGTTTGGGGTTAGTTTTGTTTGGTTTTGTTTGGGGTATTTTTCGTGTTTTGTTGTGGTTATTTTTTGCTTTTTGACCTAGCCGTTCCTGCTTTATCCTTTGGGACAGATTTCATTTTTGGCCCCTCCTCAAGCTTCTTTTGCTTCCTATTACAGCTCAGCCTCACCTCCTGTTCTGTTTCATCCATGCATACACATGTTGTGTTAACCATCTTGTGAGTTTGGGCTCTTCTTTTTGCTCTGTGGCTGGATTGCTCTAGAACAACTGTGGATGTCTTCACCCTAGCCTGCTAAAGATGTAGGTGTACCCAGGCTGCAACTCCTCTTGTCCTAACAGGCATCTAAATAGGTCAGGTTAATAGACTCCTAGAAATGTCATGTTTATTTCCACTAATTAGAAAGGGAGCAGAGTGTGAGAAGATCAGCTGGCAATGTCTCTGTGTAGATGTCTGGAGTTAGGTGAGATGCCCATCTACTACAGCTTTCCCATTTCATGATCTCTTCATGTGCAGCTCAGTGCTGCCCCAGTCCGGGTCCATCTTAAGAAATAACTCACTGCCTTCTGCTTGTTCTTTCCCTTCCAAGTGGACACAGGGGACTTTGATCTTTCAGAAGGAGATCTCACAGTGCTGGCATGTTCAGAAGGGAGGTGGCTTTAGACTTGGCCACCCAGTATGAAATGCTTTTGTTCCTTATGCAGGAGATGGAATATTTTTTCCTATATGCCTCGAATTCTCACAACAAGTTTGAGAGTTTAAGGTAGTGGAAAATCAAGACTAGTATTGGGGAAAAAGCAATGCAAAAAATATCCTCTCTGATGTATGGAATCCCCAGGATAACCATCTACTAATCTCCCCAGGGATACCTGTCCCTCCTTTGCTGGAACACTGAAAAGCAGGCTACAGAAAACCCCAGAGAACATACTGCAGAAATAGCCTGCATCAAACAAACTGGTGAGTGGTTGAGTCAGATAAACTGTCTCGCCTTTCCTTGTGAATCAGAAACTGGTGCCAACTGGTCCTCTTGTCAGTAGGGTTGTGCTGCATTGCTCTCATTGCACAGATAAAATCCTCTTCTTTCCACTGCTGTAGTGTAGCAGTGCCACAGCTTGAACTTTATTTTTTGTGCTGTATTTTTTATCCTTTGTGATATTACTTCTTGCTAAAGTTCATTACTGTGTAACACCAGGTTGCCTCTTTTCTCTCATTCCAAAGATCAATGAAATGCTGCTAAAGCTGCTAGGAAGTAAGACATAGCTTAGCAGGGTGTAGCAGTGCATAGAGTGTTTCCCCTTATTGCTTCAACCCCATGCAAGAAAAAAGAGGGAGAATGGCTTAATTTTATGGTAATTCCTATTCAAAAAGATAGATTTCTTGTTTATACCTGGGATATCCACAGTCATGAAAATTTGCTGTAGTTTGCCATGTGTCCAGCATTTGGTTTGTATGATTCCTCTCTGTTGACTTGAATACGTGGTGAAGTGATTTTAAATCCTTTTTGCTGCTCCATGACCTCAGAGTCAGTCCAGGCTCTTTCAGCCATGGCAGAAATCAGGGCAGTCCTGGGGCTGCTTCAGCAAAGAGTCATCTGCCTACCACTAACCTGCTCCCCAGAGAAGGCAATGGGGTCCACAAGGCACCCACACAGAATTTTCTACCAGCTAGGGATGTCTGCGAGTCATTAGCACTCCCTGGAAATTAGATTTACTACTGTGGTGAGGCAACAGGGAACAAAACATGGCAGAAAATTGTATTTCAACCTTCCTGCTTATCCTAAGAGCAAGGAAGGCATAGGCAACATTGTGGGCTACTTAGTGCCGTGGTCTAGCCAATGTGGTGGTGATAGGTCGTAGGCTGGACTTGTTGATCTTTTCCAACCTCAATAATTCTGAGATACCCCACATCAGCGAGGTTGCCAGCTCCCCTGCTTTGAGTGCAACCAGATTTCCTGACCATCTTGCTAGGACAGTTGTCAGGAGCTGACCACTGTAGGAGCTGGACCCCACTTTCAACTGCTGATTCAATAGGGGCATCTGTGCAACTTGGCAGTCCGTATGTCTCAGCCAAGGCACTCAGTATCGCAGCAGGTATGCAGGACCTCCCAGTGTCTATCCCTGTGCTTGCTGCATTAGGAGCGTGTCTGTTGTGCTGTCCTGAGGAGGCTGTTGGGATTGCCAGCTAAAACCTGTGTGTGTTTTCAGCAGGAAAATACATCAAGTTTTGAACATAATGAAACACAGTGTCAAGGCTTATATTCCTGAAGCTATGTTGCCTGTCTTTTGCTGCTCTTTCGTTTGTCTTACATTTATGTGTGGCAAAACCCAGGAATTCTGCCTTACTAAGGTCTCTCAAAACACAATTTGCTGCTGGCTAACAATAGCATTTTGGCTCGAGTGGATGGTCGTGCATTGGGATTCTACTTTCGGCTCCGTAATTCAGAGTGTTTCTTGCTATGAATGCCTTGGAGAAGAACAGAATTAAAAGGACTCCCTCCATGACCTGTGGATTGTGATCAAGTCATTCAGGAAAATTAACAGAACTAGGGCAAGTTGCCTTGCAACAATACTTGCATCCTATTTTAATCAGTAGCCTATTTTGTCTTTGGTTCATGGTTATAGCTGTACCAGAAATAGAAGGAGTTCTTGAGTCGCATTCTGTTTAGCTGTTCAGTAGCAAGGGAAAGAAAGTCCGCAAATGTTTTTGCTGACATGGGGCTTGCAGGTGCAGAGGCTCAGGCCATGGGGATGCTCCCACAGACTTTTTCCTTTTAGAAAATCAATAGTTGGAATTTACTAAGAAAAAAAATACTTGAAGATGCAAAAGGTGATGAAGCCTTTAATGAATATAATTCAAGATAGGAAGTTACACACATTTTAGAGGTGACCCATATGGAAGTGGTGCCTAGGAACATATTTATGAGCTAGGCTAAAGTGCCAAGGGGGAGACAGAAGCAGGAATGCATCACCCACTGCCAGTGTTAGAAGCAAATACAAGTCTGCCATCTGATGGCATTGAACGAACGAGGCCAAAATGTATGAACGATGTCAGTAACGAAAGCTTCACATCCCAATTAGCATTTTCGCTAATGCTAAACTTGGGTGTGAGGATGCTAATCCTCACAAACTAAACATTGACATGTGAACATCTGTATTGTTAAGATGACAGCATGGGCCATGGTGTGATTTTTGAATATGCCAACTAGCTTTGCCTGAGACAGCTCCCAGACATGGCTACCCTGTTCTGGACAGTAAGAGAGTTTAGCCATATGGACATGAGCTGTGTGGTGCTAGTTGGCCTCAGGGACAGGAAGCAGTCCCTGGCCCATTTCATTTGCTGGTATAATATGATTTGGTAGCCCACCAGAGAAGCCAGGAACTGCCCAGGGACCCCACAGTCCTCTCTGAATGACCACAGGTAATCCATGATGCTACAGAGGTGTGTCGAGTGCCAGCACTGAGGTATGTGACATACCAGTCTTATGGTCTGTCCCACACCACCCAGTCCTTCTGTACTTGTTTCTTTTGCCTGATCTTTATACTAGGTCTGGAGTGATGCTGCTTGCTTGGCCTCTGCATGGTCTGTGTGTATGTGTGTGTGGGAGGGGGAGTCAGTGGGGAATGGAAAGAGGTGGCAGTGGAGCAGACCAGCCACTACAGTGAATTAAAGCCCTTGTGCATTATTCTGCCCTCCAGCCCTGCAGCCCTGGGTGTATCATCACCTTCCTCCATAAAAAGCAATCCATGTGGTACATAGACCTTAGTGGGGTTTCTGAAAGAAGCCCCAGAACATGTTAGTGTAAACAGATCTGAAGATGATGAGAGCTGGTGAACAGGAACTCTGAGACAATTGCTACAATGCATCCAGCTCTGGAGCCCTCAGCACAGGAAGGACATGGACCTGATGGAGCAGGTCCAGAGGAGGCCACAAGGATGATCAGGGGGCTGGAGCACCTCTCCTACGAGGACAGGCTGAGGGAGTTGGGATTGTGCAACTTTGAGAAGAGAAGGCTCCAGGGAGACCTAACAGCCACCTTCCAGTACCTGAAGGGAGCTGACAAAAAGACTGGAGAGGGCCTGGTTACAAAGGCCTGGAGTGAAAGGATGAGGGGTAATGGTTTCAAATTAGAAAAGAGTGGATTTAGATTGGATGTAAGGAAGAAGTTCTTTACCATGAGGGTGGTAGAACACTGGAACAGATTGCCCAGGGAGGTGGTTGAGGCCCCATCCCTGTAGACATTCAAGGTGAGACTTGATGAGGCTCTGAGCAACCTGCTCTAGTTGTGATGTCCCTTCTCTCAGTGGGGGGGTTGCACCAGATGACCTCTGGAGGTCCCTTCCAACCCAGACATTTCTATGGTTCTGTGAATGAAGGGAACATGGTGTGTTCAGCTGGATCAGTAAGACAAGACACTCCAGTCTGAGGGGCACTCTTTTCATTTGCCTTGGCCTTCTCAGCTGCTTCTGCCTTTCCCTTGGTTCTGATCCCCTGCATAGTTTGTTGTTGTGAGATTGCTCCTAGGATTCACCTTAACTTCTCAGGTGAACAAAGTGTCTGACTGATAGTCAGACCCAGCCTCCAGTTACACTCATCCTTCCCCCTGAGGCAGCTCTGCCTTTGAAAGGAGAGCCCAGAAAACTTGAAATGTGACAACCTCCCAGATAAAGGCTCGCGACATTTCTCTAGATCTTTGTTCAGTGCAAGAGAAGTCCTGAGCTACAGATGATAATATTTTTCCTTCTGGGTCTTGCGAGCTTCAAGTGCACATAGAGTTTTCTCTTTGTAACCTCTTTAAGTCTTGGTTGGGAGCATATATAGCAATAATTAGGGTGCAACAATTCAACAGTGGTTTGCACAGTCATGGGTTCAGTAAAAGGGTATGTGACCTAGCTGGTAAGCCAAGAGCCAAATGAGTGTGCCTGATGAAATGAATGCTGGTTGCCCACCACATCAGAAGTAAGCTAGGCAGCTCCTTCCAGTTGCACATGCTTTCTGGATGGACTGGAGGTGTTTAATGAAAGCTACACACTTACTTGCTCTGCTGAAGAGTGGCAGTTTCTTTCCATGCTGCAGAAATTGATGGGGACTTTGAGACCTGGGTCCCTTTAGGGAGAGAGAAGCCAGAAGCCATGTGGTCCATTGAGAGATGGTTGTATGCACAAGCAGGATGCTCTAGGTCATGGCTTACTAACCCTGGACCATCTCTTTTCCCACTAGATGCTGTAGAAGAAACCAAACCTACTGAAAGTGCCCAGCAGGAAGAGGTGAAAGAAGAAGAGAGCAAGGCGGACCAAGAAAATGCCTGAACATTAAGAAATGACTCCCCATTGCCCCTCCCTCCCTCCCCCTATCCTCTATCCCTCCTTCCCACCCCAATCTTGATCTCCCCCTCCCGGCTCACATCTGTGAGCCTGTCCATCCCTCTCCCATTCCCACTTAAACCCTTTTTCTCTC
>VWZY01009665.1:328738-352610 GCA_013399075.1 Chloroceryle aenea
TTTTTCCTCTGTGTGGAAAAAATTAAAAAAAAAAAAAAAAAAAAAAAGCAGGAAAAATCCCAGTCAAACAGTGTGGCTTAAACATTTCTTTGTTTCTTGGTGTTGTTATGGCGAGTTTTTTGGTAATGATGATCCAATCATTTTGGGAAAATTCTTGCACTGTATCAGAGTTCTTTGACCTGGCGCGTGCGTGTGTCTGTCTGCCCACCACGAGCGCTCTCTCTCTCTCTCCTCTCTCTTCTCCAAGTGTGTGTGTGTGCAATGTTACGTTCATCTGAGGAGTCCAAACTTATCGAGTGAGTTAAAACAAAAGAGGAAAAGAAAAAAATTTCCTTTTCTTCCTTTTTCAATGTGATGGAATGAACGAAAGAAAGAAAAAAAAAAAAAAGACCAAACCCATAAACAAATGAATACTAAAACTCAGTTTGTTTTCAGAACTAAAACAGCAAAAAAATGTGCCAATTAGCGTAATGCTTGGCTTCAGGCTCCTTTTTCAAACTGAACAATAATTATAATAAATGAGAATAATGATCATTAATTCCACCGTGTCGCATTTCTATGCTGCTGTACATCCTGCTGGCCTGCGGTCTTTGGTGGGCCACTTCTTGCGTGGCTTCCCTGTCGTCCTCAGCCACTGGTCCATGAGCGACTGCTCTCCCTGGCACTGCTCAGGGGATTTTTAATGGAAGTAGGCTTGGATTTTGAGTGAGAACTTAGCACTGATTAACATAAATAGTGAAAGTAGCAAAATCAGTTTTAGGAAAGTACAAAATAAGCACCCTTCTAGGAGACCTCTAGGCCCTGATTTGGAGAAGTATGGTGACAGTGGAAGGATGGGCCATCAGAGGGACCAGCTTTGGTCTATGCTGAAGTTCCAAACCCTGCCAAGGGGCACACCAAGGGATATGAGGGGACAGGGTCCCTTGGCCTGAGCTCCTCCCAGCAGCAGGGTGATACTCACCCCATATGGGCTGGAGAAGTCTTTGAGTAGCATTTTGTCGCTCTCCAAAAATGTTCTGTTTGGTAAAATAAATTGGGCTAATGCATTGAATAAATAGGCCCATGGGCAGGACAAGGCCTGGTGATGTAAGAGCCAGGTGATGGCACTTTGAGACAAATACCTCATTCCTGCTCCCTGGCAAAACCCAGGATGGTTCACCCAGCTGTAATAAGGGCCTTTTAGCTTTTAGCATTGATGGCCTTCCCCCATAGCCAGCTAAAAGCATGATGCAGTCTTGGCTCCACGGGCAGAGCACCACCTTGTCACTCTCCACCATCGCTTTCCACGTGGTGTGGATGGTCCCTGGTGTGCTCCAACCACACATCTGCCAGACCCAGTCTGTCCTAGTGGAGGACCGACAGACGCCTGGCTCTGAGCCTGAGCAGCCATTGGGGTCTGCTGCTCTGTTTATGAACTGTGAATGTGAACAGTTAGAATGCATTTGGTAATAGCTGGGCTTTCAGAAAGGCCCAGTTATTGCTCTTTTGCTACCTTGATTATCATCATGTGCTTTCCCACCAGCTTGTGCATAGCTTCCTGGATGCACTGACAATGACAGCCAGCGGCCCCTGCAGCATTGCTGTACAGTGCTGCAGGGCCACGATTAATCATAGAATCATAGAATCATAGAATAGATTGGGTTGGAAAAGACCTCCAAGATCATCGAGTCCAACCCCTGATCCAACTCCAATTACTATATCACGGCACTAAGGGCCATGTCCAATCTCTTTTTAAAAACCTCCAGGGATGGTGAATCCACCACCTCTCTGGGCAGGCCTCACAGCAGTAACACCAAAAAGATGGGTCTGCTGACAGCCCCAGTGCCCTAGGTGGCTGATGCTTGGAGTGGCAGCCCTGCAGCCTGCAGAGGGCTGGCTGGCTCTCCCTGCCCTACTCCTTTGTTCTCCTCCATCTCTTTGTTGGAAATAGGGAGAAAAGATGAATGGTGTCTCCTCAGACATGATCAGTTTGAACGTAGACCGCTCACTGGAAGTGCCATCAAAACATGTCAGGATTCGTTTCCAAGTGCTTCCTGGCATTGTATAGAAATAAGAGAGAGAGAGAGAGAGAGTGGGAGGATTTTAAAAAAGAGAGGGAAAGAGAGAGTGGGAGAGAGATTGGACAGAGATTTTTAAAAACAGGGATTAGTGAGAGGAGAGGGGAAAAGATTTTTCAAGTGGATAGATGGATGATAGGGAGAGAGGGGGGAGTATAGCTAGAGTAAGAAAGATTAGAGTGAAAACGATGAGAGAGAGACAGGAAGAAATTAGATAATATGGAGCAATAGATGATTGATAGAGATAGTGAAACTTAGCTAGCTAAAGTAGATTAGACAGACGAAATACGTAGAAAGATGGGCTGACTGACAGATAGGTATTGTGTCATACTTCATAAATGATATATATGCTAATATTCCCATGTCATAATGGGTAGTAAACCCTGAGACACCTTCCAGCCTGACCTCAATTCAGCAAATGTAGCGCGGACATCAGGCATTGCTTGGACCGTATGTCAGGTCTCACCACCCTGCTCGTTTATGCTGTG
This sequence comes from Chloroceryle aenea, assembly GCA_013399075.1. Lineage (NCBI taxonomy): Eukaryota > Metazoa > Chordata > Aves > Coraciiformes > Cerylidae > Chloroceryle > Chloroceryle aenea. Next base: position 331,284 of record VWZY01009665.1, read on the forward strand.
GAAGCGGCAGGGAGGGTGGATGGTGCTTGGGGAGGGAGAGTGCTCTGATGGACACGGGGGGCTGAGGCATGGGGAGGAGAGACATAGAGTATGTTTGCTGTTTGTAGCACATGAGGTGCCCAGCCCATCTTGGATGTTGCAGATGCCCTGTGTCTCTAGCACTCAGTCAAGAGAACTGAGGTTCAGCTCTCAGGATTTGTGGGAGAGGTGTTTGGGAGGAGGTAGGAAGGAGAGAGAACATTTTTTTGTTGAGCCTCATCTCCTCTCATGATGATTCATAAGAGTTTTCTTAAGGACTGTCTTGCGTGTTTCTGCCAAGACCATGTGGTCTCCCTGCTCCTCTGACTTCAGACCCCAAACTTTTCATCTCTCCTCCAGTTTACTATTATCATTTTTATCTTTATAAAGAAAAGAAAACTGCCTCTCATGTCTTCCTGGACCTAGGCCTTCCTCCCTCCTCAAAAACCCGAAACGTTTTTCTCTCCCCATGGATGATTTATCTTTGTATTCTGCATGTAGCCTCCCCCTTGGCTGATGGTCGGGGCATCTTGCGTGTTTTGTCACCATTCGTAAGAACATACTTTGCCATGTTGCTTAGAGAACAAAGGGTTGGGGTTTGTATTTTGTTTTCTTCCCCCACAAAGAGAACGGGGTATGTGGTTACCAACTGCAAACCTAAATAATTTAAATGCTAATTCCTCTCCCTTGGTTCCAGTCTAAAATTACTAGCTGTAACCAAGCGCACTCCCCTGTCTTTCTTATTGTACCGTGTCCTGATCCTGCCAGAGAGTCGGGGCAAAGAGAGCGTGAGAGAGAGCACACAGACAAACCCTGCCTTCAGCAGGCAGTGGTTTCATGTGTAATACACAAGATTTGTATAGGAGTCTGGGCTGTCTTCAGGGTACAGGAAGAGAGCAGAGAAAAGCATTTGGATTTCCTTGAGTTGCCTCTTCAGCCAGATTCTAAAAGGCTAAAAGGAAACAGTATAAAGGATACAGCATGGGACAGAAACTGGAAGGAGAAAGATCTGGGGCATTTGAGGAACAATTTTTCTAGCAGGGTATCAAGTGAGCTGAGAGCAGCACAAGAGACAGGCGGTCCCAGGAGTAAAGAGTGGAGTGAAGAGTATCCAGCAGAGCAGTTGAAGTTTTTCTACTCCTCCTGATGCAACAGCTAACGCAAATTCCCCAGGGAGTATATACATAATCCTTTCTCCCTGAAGAGGATATAGCTTTGACTGGAGGTTTCTGTGGTTCTTTCTTTATGTATGGAGAGGGAAGGACATGTCAGAATGACTCACACTGGGAATATGGTGCCTGACCTCACCTACAGTGCTGTGGAAATTGAGAGTCCAAGAGGGCCTTTTCCATGCCTCTGCAGTAAGATAGGCTACTGATCTACATCTATACTGAGTGCTCATGCCAGCTGTAGGCTGGCTCTTGACATTTCACCTCATCATAGACTAAGCCTTGGAAAAGTGTAAAAAATCCCAACCTAACACCCTCCGTCAGTGCAGTAGATTATTTGCATTAATATGGTCTGCTCTGCAATGCTTGCGGCATCCACAGACTGCCTGCATTGAGAGGGTATAAAAACCCACAACCTTTGCAATAGTTGCATCAGCCAGGAAGCTCCACTGTGAGCCACATTCCAAAGGGAAGGGAAGGCCATCCGGCGGAGATCCCTTCAGACCCTATGTTTTCCAATCCCAAACCCTGATACAGCCCCATGAGAAGCCTTAGACAGAAGGAACTCACCTATGGTAACAATGTAAACACCGTCACTTGGTGAAGATGTTATTCTAAGTGAAAGAAATGTTTGTGACTGGAGGAGAGGGGTTTAGAAAGAAATGAAAGGAAAAAAAGAAAGAGTGAGTTCCTAACAAACTCCCCATGGGAGTTATTTCATTTCTTCTGCAATCTATTAATTGCAAACTAACATGGGAGGCTTTTTATATTGAAGGTGTGGTGTTGTCATAGGTGTCTTAGGAAGGAAACAGCAGATGGATTTTGCAGAGGTGGAGGGAAGGGTCTGAATGAATGTGTCTGTGGCCCCTTTTGGCTAAGAAGTCCATCCGGTGGTCACCCGCACCTCAGTGATGCAGGGAGTGGTGGCGGGGATCCTCTTCCAGGCCTGTGCTCCGATTCCCTGCTTTTCCACATTGCCACATTAGCACTTTCACTGGATATTTAGAGCACCTCAGGACTGGTTCTCCTCTCGCTCACACCGGGGTAACTCAGGAGTCACTCCACTGGAACCAGTGGTGTTAATCTGGTGTGAAAATAATGCGAGAGGAGGATTCAACTCCTCGGGCGGGGGGATTTTCCAGGTCCCCGAGGGGGAAAAAAAAATCAATGGGAGTTACATGTCTAACTGCCACTTGTGCCTGTGAAGTCTGCCCCTTATCTACCCATATGTATATAGGGTACAGTTTTCAGAATAACCTAAGTGATTTGAGCACTTGAGCGCATGCATTTCGCTGGCTTTCAAAGATATGTAAGCTCCTAAGGCCCAGATGCTGAAGGATATCTAAACTCCTCTCTGCAGTGAATTTGGGGTCTCAGGCCTAAAATTGTCCAGTCATTTTCCAAAATGGAACTGAAGACCATGAGTCATTTAGGTGGTCCTGAAAGCGCTACCCTCTATCCATTTTTCAGGGTGTTGATCTCAGGTCATGTGCGAGCCTGCATTCTTACCTACAATGCTTTATTACTACATTCCTCTGTTGAGCAATACTTGGAAGAAGAGGTGAAGGTTGAGACTTGCAGAACAGGCTAGTGACCTCAGTGGCTCACGTCTGGAGTGCCCAACTTGAGAGACACCTCGCTGGGGCCCTGTCCACAGGTCCCCTGTATACTCTGAACATCAAGATTCGTATATTTCTCAGCCTGAGACCTAGACTACTCTCACAAAAGAAAATCCTAGGGGAACTGTTCATCCAATAGCTTGGTTTTTCTGCTCATGCCTGTTTCCAATGAATGGAACAAATCCCTGTGCATCACCTAAGCCCTATTTTGAGGAGTTACACTGGCATACAGCTGAAGTAACACAGTAGTAAATTGGGGCCTGAAGAAGGCGGCTACAGCCTAGAGAGTATCAAGAACTGTGACGTGTCTGGAAGCTAATAAGAGCAGAACTTGACGATTAGAGCGGCCCATTTCCGATGCTCTTGTGTGAGGATCTGGAAAGAGTCTCTCACTCATTGTACTTGTGCATTATGAATGTGTCCATCTGCAGAGATCTAATGTACACATATGTCCTGAATATTGTCCTAAGGTTGCAAGCTTCAAAAATGAGCCGAAAACATTCCCAAGAAGTGAGAATAATACAGATGTCTGTATTTGAAAAATTGGTTCAAATAAAGTCTCTCACTTATAGATATGTGCAGTTGTGTGCAATTATTTTCTCCCGGAATAAAAGTTTCTCCCTTGTGTGAGATTTCAATGCTTTTATAAAAAAACGTCATTCCATTCTCCCTTGGCCTTCTCAGTCAAGTTGTATTACTATGGAAAGAAATACTTTCTACTTTTAGGATCCATTACTGTAGAAAGAAATACTTTCTACTTATTTTGTCCAGGTGAAAAGCTATGTTAAAATGAAAGTGTGAAGTAAAAGGCCTGGTATGTTTTTACTGTTGTTAAATATCTATTGAGATATAAGATACGGGCCTGATGTGAGATATGGTCTCGGTGTGGAAAAGAACTAGGTATTTATACAACAAGAAGCAGGGATTGCTGCAGATGCTCTTGGCCTGGATAGAGCCTGTTTTTTTCTAAAAGCAGGCTGACCCAAGGAGAGCTGTGCTTTGGCACCACGTATCTACAGAATGTCCATGGCAAAATGCTAGGCCCGGGATGTTCCAAGTAAGGGAAACTACTTGGGTGTAGAACTGGTGCTGTAGGTCACTATTCAGTGAAGTACTCAGCATGTTTAAGGAAAAGTGAGTGCAAAATGGAATACATTTTTTTTAGACATGAAGGAACCTTGGCAAGTGCATCAAATTCCTCACTGGATTTAAAGCTTCAGTAGTTCACTGGGAAACTCTAGAAGTTTTTGAGATAGGAATACACATTTTAGCACCTAAGAAGTCCTACCAGCTTACTACCATCAGTATCAGCTTTGTGCCAAGTGCAATGAAATATGGACAGAGCAGCAATTGCTGCCCAAGCTGTGTTAGGCTGCATGCTTAATGGTGTGCTGTATCTGTCAGCAGCTCAAGAGCAGAGCTGAAATCAAGCATTTTTATCACATCTATTCATCCCAGGAAGCTTGCAATCACTATTTAGAAATCACTTGCAACTCATCTCCAAAATACAGCTGTTAGCTTAGTGATAGCCCAGGAAAATTCCTGATGAGGCTCCAAGGAGCTGCCTGGGAAACAGAGCAGACCTCGGCACCTCACATGGGTTCTGGACAAAGTGCCAATTTACAAATGAAAATGACACAATTAGATGTCTGTATTCTTGCATGTAATCATCAGTTGCCCCATAGCTTCTCCAAAAAAGGCGTGGACTTCAGCTTGTCTGCAAACAAATATTTAGCATTCCAAATCAAGTGGATTCAATTAGCTACATTGCTAGATTACAGGGCTCAACCCTGTCAGATTGGCTTTGCTTCAGTGGGGCAAAACACCTGTAAAAAGGCACAGCCAAGGACCTCTCTCCAAGCAAATGATTGTCTTAGGGTAACAAGGCTTCCTTGCACTCTATTATCTGCTACACAGCAGAGTGGGGACAAGAGGCTTTATGACTTTCCCATGGTGTGTGTCAGCTGAAATAGCCTAATGTGAATCTACACCAGAGACTTCCAACCAGGTCCACAAAGCCTGTTGTGCATGATTTCCAGTGTCACATCCTTGCCACCGTGAGCTGGAAATAAACTTTCTGCCAGAATCATACAAAAAAAGCTGTTCGCCCCACCCCATGTTGCCTCTCAATGTGAGCTCCCTTCACATTGCTACTTACATTCATAGGCTGCACCAACAGTCTTTCTCTAGCTTCTGAGTGATGTGATTCTGATTCCTGTGGTGGTCCCCTGGCTTAGCCCACACTGGGCAGGGGGAGACCTCCTCTCCTTGGGAAAACTGCAACAGGAGCTTCAGGTTTTCCTGACAATGCCAACAGCTTCATGGCAGACTTGCTACCTTCTTTACTCTGCTGAGGTCACCAGCAAAAGAACAGTGTTTCTCATACCCTGCAACCTGTAACAGACATTTACAATATCCAGGTCTGAGACAATTTGACCTGGTTTACCATTGTCTGCAGAGCTGGCATCCAGTCTGACAGAGGCTGCTGCCCTCTTGTCACTGTTTAGGGTCAGGGCAACCCACTAGTCCTATAACAGACACTCTCTGTTAACCCCCCTCCTTCCCCAAAGGAGAAGAAAAAGGGAATAAGGGAGAGACAGTGATTAGAAAAGGAAACTAGAACATGAATGAAAATGAACATGGTAGGCAAGATCCAGCAGTGGCCTTGGTTTGCACACCAGTCCTTGGTACCAACTCTAAACACGGGGTGTTATCACTGCTAGAAGCAGGTACTGTCTGCAAAAACATGCTGCTAACTTCAAACACTGCAGTTAGAAGAACTGAGCTGAAAAGTAAAATGCCTGAACAGAATTAGTTCTGTTCTCACTCAAACCAGGACACCTCTGAAGATGAGCAGAAAAAGCCAAACAAAGGAAATTAAGCACTTCTATTCCTAAGATCACTTTTGTTTATTAAAAATTCAGTTATTTTTTCTCCATGTAGGGCCACTTTTGCTTATTAAAGAGGAAATAATTTTCATTTAGCTTGGCATGGAACATGAATAATATGAGCGACAAGGAAGTAAAAGCCCATTTCTCTCAGATGAGCACCTCTGCCTCTGTAGCTGAGAGGCAGGGCTTGCTGAGAGGTAGCAGCTTGTACAAGACAGACGGCAGAAAGAGTCTTGGGGTACTTTAGTGTCTGCAAATGCACCAGCCTACAACCCAAACTACAAGCTGGGTGCAGGTAGAAAGGCACTGAGTTGCACTTAATTTAATTATGGTAGTTGATTAAGCAAGTTATGAGTAAAATATAATTAGCCCATTGGCAGCATTGGGTGCTGCTGAGACAAGAGAGATAAGGCTCATTATCTGTGGCTGAGAGAAGAAGGGTGCTACAGGTCATTACTAGCTGACTAACAAGGAAGAGCTAATTGGGGTGAACTGAAAACTGCTGGTGAGATCCCTCTCTACTGAGCTCATGATTATGGTTCTTTTTTCGTCTTGAGACAGTCATCTTCTGAATGGTTTTGTGGCCATCCTCAGGACCCTGACCCAGAGAGGGAAAACCATTTTCTCTGACCGGAGGAGATATCTAATGGAGAAGATTCATTTCCCCCCTCTACATCAGGTGTGCCCATCCTTGGCCACTTATCTGCTCACAGTCAATGAGTCAATCTGTGGTTTGAGTTTGAGCCTCATTCAACTCCTGCCTGTGCAGCAGCTCATGTTTAAGTGGAGGGACATTTTCACTGTTGGTGCTGTGGGGCAGAGTCTTCTTCCTTGTGTTTGCCTAGTGCTTGAGGCTTCCTTCTTGGGTGTCTCATTTTGAGGCAGACCTGAGTGATTTAGAAAGAACATAACAAAAGCTATGACACTGCCAGATTTAATGGTGGCCTAAGGAGGTTCTGGTGTCTAACAGGGGAGACACTGGTGGCTTTGGATGTGGAAGACCAATGTTCCTGGAAGCCATGGAGAAAAAATTATTGAGGACTAATCTTGCAACTAATGATGGGCCACCTTCTCTAGAAGCCAGTTAAAGACCAAAAGACCATTCCTGGTTGAATGCCAGCACCTGACAAAGGGGTGAGCAATTTTTGAGCACTGGCACTTTGGTTTCCTGACCCCACTGCTTCTCAGTAGCTAAGAGAGAAGAGACTTACAGACAGGGTTCCCACCCCTAGGCTCCTCTCCACTCTTGACAGCCAAGCATGGTGCCAGACACCCCACAGGGCATGTCTGGGAGTCAGGGCTGGAGGAGCAGAGTGTGATGTGGGTTGCACAGACTTAAAAGGCTTTTCACAGTGATTGGTCCTCAGGAAAAAGCTGAAGATCTGGGAGCATCACCACCCAGTCTCATGTCCAAGGAGAGGGTGAGTAAGGCTCACATGCTGCAGTGGAGCACCAGTGTGTGGGCTGTGATGGGAGGCTGGTGGCTAGGGAGGGCTGGCTCTGCCTCGCCACGGCAGGACAGCCACACCACTGGGCTGTTGGCATTTTCTGCCTCCCAGTCCCGTGCTGGTGGAGAGCCCATTAATAAAGTTTTCCAGCCTGTCACTTCCATGCTGAATCCTTTGAAAGCTGCACTCCTCTGGGCCCATTAGAGGGAGGAACTGTCTCTGCTGAAACATATGGGGCTCTCAGGCTCTGTCTGGCTGTTGCTGTGAATGCTGCCACTGCTCTAGCTGCTTGCTGATGGTGGGGTAAAAGCCGTCTCAAGGAGCCTGTGATGAGGGTGAGGGCTTGGCAAGGGGCTGGGGGAAGATGGTAGGTGAGCTGGAAGGGATGCTGGTAAACAGTGCGCCTGTAGGTGATGGGCTGCTACAGGAGGACATTGGGTTAGAAGCCATCCAAAGGACTGCTGTGCAGCCCAGGGGGAGTCTAGCATGCTAAGTGTATGACAGTGGGAAGAGGTACCTCTGAGGACGACCGGGGTAAGCTGGGTGGTGAATATTGGGAAGGTATGTAGGGGCAGGCTGTGGCAGCAGAAGACACGGCTGACAAGAGAGTTATTTGGGCTTGTCTGGGGAAGGAGAGGATGGCAGCAGTGCTGGGTGGCTCTATGGGGATGGTGCAAAAAGGGAGGCTTTGGAAAGCATTGTGCAGTCACACCAGCCTGGGAGCTGCTTAGGTGCATTCCTGGCATTGCCTGAATGCTGCTGGAGTTTCTCATTAACCAGCACACCCACCCCCCAGCTCCATTTGCAGAGACTGAAGAGGATTTAATGGAGTCCCTTGACTTTTTCTTCTGAAATATTCATAGGTTTTAGCAGTCCATTACATGCTCACCTCCTCCATTAGAGAGCATCAAAGAGGGACTGGGTGGAAAGTACATGCCATGTAGCCACGGAGACAGAAAAACGGACCTGTGGCTCTCACCAGAGGCTACTGGGAAGTGATCCACTAGAATTCTGCTCCCTGTCCCTCTCACCAGGCCTGCAAAATGACTGGAAATGAGCCCTGGGCAGCATGCAGGGGGAGGTGATTAATACAGTGGGAAAGGAAGGAAACCAATTAAACAGAAAGTGCTATCTGGAGTTGCTGCCCCCCACCCCTGTCACACATATACTCCCCACCACTGTCTCCCTGCCCATCTTCATAATAGGCAAGGTCAGGAGATCTGTAAGTTGAGGAAAAATGCCTGGAGGCAATTAGTTTCCTCCTTGCCTCAACACTAATGCTGTGCTATGTAGGATGCAGGGAAAGTCCAGAGGTTTGATGAGACAGTGCAGAAACATGTTGGATTTTGGGTGCCTGTTCTGCAGTACCTGACACAGCAAGGAACCTGCTGTAAAGTGTGGAGAAAGGGTGTAATAAGGAGCACTATTGCACTCTGCTGAATGAAATGTTCCAAGAGGGCAGGTGGGATCTCACAGCATTATCTGCATCACCTTGCACAAAATCAGAGCAAGTGGACTTCTGGTGCATCCCACCATGATGTACAAGAGATCCTTCTCAGGTGTACTTCTTTTCCTTTTTATTGTTTTCTGTCTCTCCAGTTTGACATTTTCCAAACCTGCTAGGTACTAAACCAGAGCTCTAACCGATATGTCCCCACCAAAGTCCCAGATCCAAATATCTCTGAGTTTATGGGAGTGGGGAGAAGTGAAACTCTCTTTCTTCTCCAGGTTGAAACTCCTTTTGCGGCAGCCACATTCCTAAAGTGTGCAGTTTAAAGTCCTAAATTTTTATCAAGGACTCCATGGACTACAATAAGAGCTGGATAGTGCCCTGAGAAAGCAGGTTGTACCTGCACCGGTGCTATCACAGAAAAACGTACAAGAGGTGCTCACCAAGGAGCTCCAAGGTCCACTTGGCTTCTCTCTGCATTAGTACCTGGATGAACCAAAAGAGCAAAATCTTCATGTTAATTTGTTCACTCTGTCTGACAGAGATGGAAAGCAGGATTATGTATGTACAAATTCCTGTGGTTCCTTCCTCACAGATTAAAAACCAGAATAAAGTCACAGAAGCAACAGCACCTATTTATTATTACTTGCAAACAGAGAGTAATAACTCTCATAACACAGACAGACAAAAGCGTGCGCGCGCACGTGCCCCAGGAATCAGATGTTTATGTCAGTATTTGCAGAATGTTCCACATCTCCCTGAAATGATAATCAACATGCCCAGAATCATCTTAATTACTAAGCATTCATCATACACGCACAGGCTCTTCCATGGCAGCTCTGCACATCAGCTCTAAGAATGAGTCTGCATGTTTTTCCCCCACTGCCAAACACTGCTCATGATCAAGAGCTCAAGCCCTGACATCTAAAGCTGTTGGGTGTGTCTGCTTATTTCTTTCCTTCCAGGCAGGGAAATATCAGTTTGTAAAATGACAGCAGTGCACGAGCAGCCACAGAGAGCATCTCTAGGTGAGACTTGGCTATCTATAAATTCTTGCAGCACTCCCTCCATGTGGGAGAGAGACCCGGTGATCCCAGTTTGAAACAAGCCACATCAGAGGTTTAAATATGCCAGGTCACTCATCTGCCAGCTAACTCTCTCTGTAGAAAAGGCACAGATAAAGCATCTAAGTACAAAAAAGTGTGAAACTATGAAGTTTTTCTTTCCATGGTCGCACCCTGACACATACAGGTGCTCAGCAGATAGGCACTTGCAAAAGAATCAGAGAATTGTTTGGTTTAGCTGAGGCAGTCAGAAAATGCACCGTGGAGGTAAGAAAAGAAAGTAATTGCTGAGGTAGAAAAGTGCATCTCCTGTAAGAAAGATGGCTCATCAGAACTTTTCCGAAGGATCTGCTGGACTGAGGCTGTGGGCATCTGCAAAGATCATGGTCATGCCGTCTTTTCCTATCAGAGCACTTGCTATCAGCCCCACAGCAAACAATCCCTTATGTAACTTCTCAGGTGATTTCACAGAAGGACTAAGCAGAGGTGGGAGAAAGAATCAGGCTTCCCCTCATCACTCTGTACTTACCATCTGCCTCTGTTAGCGTGACATAGTTTAGACTCTTCACATAACTGTAGCTGTCTTCATTTCCTTCCCTGTGGCATTTCACTGCCAAAACCCACATGATGATCCTACCACAGTGTTACACAGACTGGAAGCAATTAAGGCCATTAAAGTCACACTTCTCTGTTTTTTAGCTTTCTGTGGACCCTGGGGACCACAGAGCCCAGAACCAGGAAACCCCTTTCTGTCTCTAGTGTGCTTGCCATTACATAGCAAGAAGTCTCCCTTCATTTAAAATGCTGTGTCAGATGTGGCCTGAAACAAAGATACGATCAAACCAGCATTTTCATCTGAAGCAAGGAGGAAGCTCACAAGCACAGGTTTGCTTCTTCACCCAGGCACGTTTACACACAGAAGGTGAGACTTTTCCTCACTGTTCATACAGGAAAATTCTAAAATGGTCAAAAGTTATTTTGCCAAATCTTCCACATCCTGATTCTTTAAATGTTCTAGGTCCTTTGTAGGAACAGGCCATTGCTCACACAGACACTTGGCTGTTGATTGCCATCTTAAGTAAATAAGATGCTCCATCAGCATCTGGATGCCCAAATGGCTGGCCAACTGTAGCTATTCAATTTTAATGTCACAATGCTAAGACTAAAGGACTTCTCACATCACTGGTGATGCCTCCAGACCTCAGAAGTCTTCCAGCCTTAACATCACAGCATTTTTATGATGCTGTACCTAGGAGCTGTCAGTAGTCTAAGAATGTTGTCCTTGCAACCCCTGGAGTGCCATGGGAAGGACGATTATTACAACACAGGGCTGTGAAGGCTTAGACCCTCAAGGTATTTTGTGATACCTACCTCCAGGTTGTGCAGCATGGACCTGTTGCTTGCCTGGGGGTGTGGGAAGAGGCTGTGGCAGAGGACACAACTGATCACGTCTCTCGGGATTTCGTGCAGATCATATCAATAACTACTCTGCTCTGAAATATTTATTCTGCAAGGAAGAGGATGGGAATAATACCTTTAAGACTTGTTGAAAATACATGCCATGAAGACAGCTGTCTTCTAAGGGTAAACCTAGCTCCAGGGATGATCTCTGGGGAATGCCTCTGTAAGCAAAACACCCATCAGGGAAAAGGCTTCTTTGGGACTGTCTCGGTAGGTGAACACTGTGCTAAGTGAAATGCCTCAGGAGACAATGTACCTGTGCAGTGTGCTGCCTACCACTGCCTTTCCTTGCATAGCACTTCCCATCTATGCAGCTCTGAATAAGCCTTCTGTAGTGACAGAAAAGTCTGCAGATGTACGCTAAGGCTCTCTGTTAGTTATTTTTGTTAAGCTCATAGCAACAAATTTTGAACTAGAAACACCTTTTTAGCTCAGTCAGCTGCTCATCAGTAGCCACTCTGCACCGGCTGAGCTGTGCACGGGGCCTTGGCACTTTGGACATGAACCTCTGCTTGCAAGTGAGCACAGTAAGCCACACTTTACACTTCTGTTAATATCCACATTTAAATGCCACTGTCATTCAATTGGCAGCACTGTGACAGCCACCTGAACTGGGCAGCCTTTGCCATGTGGTGACACGGTAGTTGGTGTGACAGGGAAAGAGAATGAAGATTTTAGGAGGCCTTGGCATACGGAAGGCAAAGCACTACTGAATCAGTGACTGGGGGTGCTTCCCTTGCACCATGCCAGGGAAGAGGGGAGTCAGGGGTGGCAGCACCCCAGTAGCGCTGCAGGGTTTGGAGATAGGTCAGCCAGAGCCATGCAGCCCACATGGCAGCACCAGCAAAGCATCCCTGAGCTGCTTGGAACAGATCATCCCTGCTTTCTGCTGTTGTTGAGTCTGCTGGAGGGGAAAATTAGATTTGCCTTTTGTTCAGCAAGCCTCACGTAAAGCTTCAGCTCACTGGCTGGTCACAAAGCAGAACCCACTCATGAGGCATGCACTTGGGTATTGGCTCAGTTGGGAAGGACCCTGAGAGCTGTATTTGCTCCTCTCTCAGCTGGCCCTGGTAGCTCATACTGGGGTAGAGGTGCTGTATCCCCACCACAGAGACATCAACCTCCCTCAGCAGCTGCCCCCTCCACCCTGCTTGTGGTGGAGAAGACCATAATTTTAAATGATCGCAGAGATCCATGGTGCATGCACGTACTTCACTGGCTGACTGCAAATACCTCCTAGATACACCCTGCCCTTGTCCCATTTTTGTCCCACCAGAAAATGCCATGGCACATCTAGATGACATGCAGCTAAAGAAGGGTGCAGACTGCCTTCCTCCCTTCCTCAAATTAACCTTACTGGATTCTGCCTCAGAAGCAGATCCTGTAACATTTCCTATCTAAAAGGAACTGATGCTGGAGCAGCATTTAAATTTATGTTCTCATAAAATATTTTTTCCATAAAACATTTTTTTCATAAGCTGTGGGACAGATTGGAATCTGACAGGCTCAGCTGTTGCTGGATGAAGGGAAGAGCAGAAACTACAAGAAATTTTTAGGAGAACTATATTAAACTCTGTGTAGGATTCCAATTTAGTAGTAAGAACAAAGTGAAATTTGAGCTGATATTCCATTACCCTGTTTGCAGCACACTCTAATAGCATCTCCATTCACAAAACAGTTCAACTCCTATCCATTAATCTTGATCTATTTGCTTTGCTCTAGAGCAGTTTTTACCATGCAATGGATCCGCCTTCCTGCATACTTGTGTGTACAGGAAAGGGACAACACCTTTCCAGGCTGCTAGCCTTGTGTTTGTGTGCTGGATCCTGAGAATGCATCCCCTCAACAGTGTGCTATTCCATATGGGTGTTCCTCTGCAAATCACTTTGTGAACACTTGGTCAGCTGTATTTCTTCTCCTATTTTCTGGACTACTAGAGAGCAATGCGAGCAGATAGGCTATGAAAAGAGAGAAAATACAACAAGCAGAGCTAGGAAAGGGTGGGGGGTGGGGAATGGGGGTGGGACTCATTTTCTCTTTCCACCTGACCAGGTCCCAGTGACCCATTACATGTGCGTGACTTCCCTGGTTCTGGAGAAATCACGGTATGCAGTCTCAGCGGAGGGTTGCGGCGCCTCTTCCACTAAGCCTGGCTTGAACTAGAAATCCTTTGTTCCCCTCAGCTCTGCCCTCACTTGCAGTCAGGCTGCACAGCCGGCACCCCGGCAACTGCAGAGCATCTGCCTGCACATGGTGAGGGATGAGCTTCCAGCCCATCACAAGCAGTGGTGCAATGTTCTCATTGCATTAATTCCTGAAAATTTCATCTGTTCTTGTTGGAAGTTGTAACAAAGGGCTTCACTCTATACTGGTATTTTCTTAGCACCTCTGAAAGATCAATGCAAAGTGCTGTCAAATCCCAAGGGTATCATTTTACCCCTGCTTTTTGGTAGCATAATAGATAAATCATACTTTACAGTGAGTCCACCTTAATTTGTCTCCCTCTCCCTCCTTTTCTATCAGATCTGCAGCACCTCAACCACATTCCCTGTCTCCCAGCTCCTCCAAGATGTGAAACTGCTTCTGATCAGCCCCTTTCTACTCCACTGTTAGGTTACTAAGCAGCTGAGATAAAAGGTTCCCACCTTCATAAATAATCAATGTGGGCCAAATGGCTTGTGCTTGCTCAACAAAATCATGCACAAGAAACAGAAATGAAAGAGACAAACACTAACTCTGAACGGAGATTAACTACCTAAGACAATTAAAGGTGGAAAGGAGATTCAAATAAGAGAGAAGCAAGAGAAGAAAAGTAGAAAACAAGATAACTGAGCACCCATCAAACACTGTAGCCACACTTTTATCTGTTCATAGAGTGTCTGGAGACTGCCTTTGGTTTTAACTAATTTACTGATCACAAGGAAATTATTAGAGCAGCCGGGTACCTGCCACCACACTCCAGCCCCTGGGTCATACTCAGCCTATCAGGGGCTTCCTAAGGGCTGCCTCTCCCGTTTGCAGGGCAGCTCAGCTAAAGGGGCTGCTCAGCAAATTACACTTCTAGGGCAAGATTGCCATTATAGGACAGCATGACTTCAAGGCTCCAGAGTAGATGCCACACATTATACCTGTCCTTTGCCTCTGGGTCACCTGCCAGACACAGAGTCCCATCACTATAAGACATGGGTGAATCCCTCCTGTTTGTTAGGTTCTACCTGTAATGATGTGGCTGTAGGAGGGGCGCTCACTAGCCAGCACAGCAGACTCATTGGTGTCAGTGTATCAATGCTGATTTTCACGATGTGCATACCTGGCCATTAAAATAGGTGTCTGTGCCAAGAACCAAAGTTACATAGTAATCACAGAAATATTTTCAGGTGACAGAGCCATTGGGTGAACACAAAAAGTGCCATTGTGCTGCTTCTCTTGGGGTTATCCACACATGGAAAAACTCAAAGGCCCCTCATGACTGATTTGCCACCAAGTAACCTCTCACACCAAGCTGGTGCTGTCCTTTTGAAGTGAGGCTAAAGCCAGTGCAATGAGTCAGGTCTAGCACAATTAGCTTAGGAGGTGTCAAGGAGGACTTTAGGCAGGTAATAGTCTATCTCTGGTGCAAATCCCTACTGTTTGTAAGGACCAGACAGAAACTGCTGCCACAGCAAGAACCCCAGCAGAGTCCCATGCTTCCCGCTCCCCAAATTACTGCATTGCTTTGACTGGCTGAACACACAGACCCAGGTGCAGAAGAATGGACAAAGGGGCACTCAGGCTCCCTCCCCATGACACACGCCTCTTCCCGCCGATGACAAGCTTATGTCTCTCAGGGCAAGATGCTGCAAAGCTAACAAACAACTTCATGCCACAGTGACAGAGCAGGAGAGCATAATGGAATCACCAGTATTTTGAAGACAGACAGGGACAAAGTTCATCAATTCATTAAGTGAAATTGGCCAGCTGGCTGAGGAAGAGGACTATTCCCCCTGGTATACAAGCAAAAACCATCTTAAGCAGCTGCTGTCCTTGTCCCCCAAGCCAAAACCTCTTTGACCGTAACTGTGATCAGGCCATCCCATCTTCTCAGACTGTCACATGAGGCTGAGCACAGTGTCAGCTTTTGAACACTGGAGTAGTAATGACTTCCTACTCCTGTTCACCTTTGCTGCAGTCAGAAACTGTTTGCTGCAGATGTGCATTTAAAAAGGTGGGAGGGAAGATAGCATCAAAGAAAATTCATCCTTCTGCTCTGGATAAATGTTTTCTCAGTTCTGGTATTCATATAAAAGGGAGGGAGGTCACTAAAGGGCAAGGATGCAGAGCTCCAAGGGGACGGACAGCAAGCAAGTGGGTGGGAGCACTGGATTCCTTGAGAGATAAAGTTTCATTGCTACTCAGGTAATCTCCTGAGCTTCTCACTGAAATTTTGTCTCAGTGCCTCTTGAAATGAATTTCCATTTGTCTCTCTGGCACTAATTTTCCCTCTTTTGCAGCCATCATTAGAAGCACAAAGTGCCTCCGTTGTCTTTTTTCCCCTTTTGTCAGTCACTCTCCTTAGTGTGTTTTGCTTTGCTAACTCTGCTATCACTCAGTTGCAATCAGATCCTGTTAGTCTGATCTGTCTGCCTCAGTATGCCCCATCCTTTGACTGCCCAAGGCTGACAGGGTCAGGGGACCAGGGAGGTGTTTTACAGCACTTGCAAACCATTATTTGCAAGTGTTACAGCCTCTTCCTAGAGATGTTTGGTGTCTTTCCTTATTTCCCTTTCAATTAAGTAATGGGGGTAACAGGAGCAAAGCAGGAAGGCTTTTGATATCATTGCAAATGCTCCCTGAGGTTGTGATTCTTGCCCTCATGCTGTTTCAGGATTCGCTCGGAGCCAGGTTCTCATGCTCAGCTGCTGGCTCCTTACAAAATGGTGCTCAGTTGTGCACCCTTGGAAGTCAATGCTTCTCTGCAGCCAGCAGCCAGCTGCCCAAATCCCCATGTCTTCTTCACAGACCTTGGGTCCCCAAGCACACAAAGAGGTGCAGATCCCTAGAAAGACATCCCCCTACATCATCTGTCGCAAGGAGACAGCAGCCCAAGGCCATGCTCACACATCCATCCCTCCAACAGCCGCTTGCTGTCAGATCACTTGGCAGGAAAAGGCCTGACCAGGCTCAGGCATATGATCACATTTCTGTCCCACTGACAGAGCACACAGTATGGCTTATGCCGATGGGTACCAGGCCATGTCAGCTGGAACCCCATCCTGCCGCGTAGGAGGCTTGCCCTGATGCCTGTCAGCAGCTCCACTGTGCCAACTGCTGTCCCAGAAAAACCTTGCAGAAGAGCAATGTGCCACTACCAGCAAGAGCAGCTTGCTTCAAGAGCGGGGCACTGCGTTTGTCTCCACCATGTGCTGTGGATGGAACCAGCACCAGTGCTCCCAGCTTGGCCTCAGCCACAGTGGGAGATGCTGCACATCACGTTGGGGTACCAGAGGAACCTTGGTCAGTGTCAGGAGTCTGTACCGAGGGCGTGCAAGGCTCTGTTGTAGAAGGAAGACCTCAGGCTGGGTTAAGTAAGATTCTTGGAATTCGTGGAAAGATATCATGAGCCCACCCCTTTCTTCACAAGATGGAGAACAAACACACAAACACTGGTGCTGGGACGGGAATTGTCTTTGCTCTACTGAGCAAACCAGTAAAGTCAGCAGCCAGCGAGATGATCTGGGAGCGGTTCTCCATGGCCAGAGAAGTTCTCAGGCCACACTACAAATGAGTGATGAACACACAGGCAGGCATGACAGCCTTTATTTGAGAAGACTTCCCAAACCACATTGCAGAGAGGATGCACAGTCATATCTTCAGCTTGCCATCAGCTCATGGGTGCTTTGGCTGAATGCACAGTGCCTGTGTTTTCCCTGACTTGGACCCAACAGAACAACAGAGGAAAAGTAAAACCCAACTCAGTTTGGGTGTCTACAGGTAACAAGCCTGTATGACCAGTAGAGCTATGTGTGGTCACCCAGGGCTGAATGCTAAGCCAGAACTGGGAGCCATGGTGCACTGGGAGAGACTGAAGCTCTGCTGGATTCCTGCACTTAGGTCAAGTGCCTTGTGCATTCCTACTGACTCTGTTTGGGTGGGATCCTTGAGGGGTTCAGGCCTTGGAGTGATTTCTGGGAGGACTGACTTGCAAAATGGATTGCAAGCTAAAGAAACAGTCTTGGAGGCTGGGCTCCAACAAATGGAAAACCCAGTTCCATGTGTTGAGCTGGCAGAAGAAGAGGGGACCATTCAATTCTATCAGTGACTTCCACAAGCTCTCCCATTGCTAGGAGTGCAGCCTGTCACCACAGGCATCAGGGTTCTGCAACCCTCAAGTCCTGGGCACAGAGTTTGATAAAAAAAATCAGTACCCAAGAAAGGAACGATAGCAGATTGGTGCAGAGGTGTGACTTCCAAACCAAGCCTAAAGGGCGCCTTGCAGCCTTCCAGCCCTGTGACAATTTTGGAGCAGCTCTCACCTGGCAGAGTAGTGTTGTTCCTGTTCAGGGTTTTGTATTTTAATGGTAATATTTTAAAGGACCTAAACTAAGATTTATCACCAAGGTTATTTGAATGTATGACCTCTCTATTCTGCATTGCATTTAGCACTTTCCTGTCTGTGAAAAAACCCTCAAACATTCATTCTTCTACCTTCCTGGTCATTGCACTGTTTTTAAGCTAAAGTGGAAAGGCAGTATTTTTGAAGAGGAAGTAGTAAATAGTCTACAAACCATGTACTATGAAAGTATTACTCATCGGAAAGCACTGTGTAAAGCTCATACTCTCCAGCATGTTCCTATATTTTTACAGCCAACACACCTGCTGTGTGTGGACAGAGTTTGCAACACAGATGACAGCCCAGTAACAAGGTGTTAGGAACAGGCATTTCTCTGGAAGCAAGTCACTGCAATTTCCAGCTCTCATAGCTATCCCATGTCACAGCCACTCAAAGATGCCCACATGCTTCGGGGGTGCTTGGGTCTGGATTTTGTCATAAGTTGTGACTTCTGTATCCTGATTTATAACTCAGAGTGAAGTGTCACCTTCTGAGAAATCTTATGAAAGAAAAACAACACCAAATCCTATTTCACATCCCAAGCTTCAAAATATGGTGCCTCTAAGAAACATATACTGCCAGCTGCTGATGGGCACAAGTGATAAGTCCTGTCACTCTTGAAATTGCCAGTGCACAGTTGTGGCAAATCTGATCAGCTGTTTTATCCATCCCAGTTTCTTTCTCTAAACCCAGCTCTTTGCCTGTTCTGTCACCTGTGTTGGATAGCAAAAGCCAGTCTTGGCTTTTTGCAAGAATATATTTGTCTGAATTGCAAGATATTTTTATGGACACACATTTTTCTGTGACCTTTGATCATCATAACCCTTAAATTTATTTTCAAATGAATTTTAACCATATTTGAATATAGTTCTCTGGTGAGGAAAGATGAAAAACATGCTCCCCAGAACATCTCATCACTTTTCATACTCTTCTGGAAGTTTTGAGTTATGCTAAGTGCCAAGAATTTAGATCCTCATTTATGAGCAGGTCTGCACCACTGCTAATAATTTCCTATGTACCTTTTCCCATGAAAACGAGGTGTGTCTAATAACTGCTGTTACAGGTACAGAATGCTCTTTGTGGTAGTAAGCACAGCAATTAATGCTAATGAGTCTGCTGTTAGCAAGTAATACTATTGGTGTTATGCTCACGCCTCACCAAATGCAAAGCTTCAGTTTGTTAAGCAGATGCCAGTGTTAACAGCCAAATTCTCTTCCCCTGGCTAAGTTAGTGTTAGTTAAATGTACCATTAAAAATAACCATTTAAAAGAGAGGTTCTGCTTGCCAGGTTTTGGTTGTCTTCTTTTTAGTCTCTACTTCAAGGTGGTGGAGGAGAAAAGGCACAGGCAGCTTTTCCAGGTGTGTTCAGAGCACGCCAGAAGCATGGCTTGTTTCCACCTCACCAATGGGCCAATAAAGAAGAAGCAAAAGATCTTAAACCACAGACAATCTTCTTTTTCATGCTGACTTTAATCACTTTAAGGCAAACTGATCACTAGCTAAGTTCTCCTCTCAGCCAGGGGACAACCAGTTACCACCAGCTGGTCTTACCACCTGCACTGGCAGAGCTCTCAGTGTCCTGCCTGCATGTGCTTCTTTGCAAACTGCAACACCCTGGGTGTCACCCCAGATGACATCCCCTTGCTGCTTGTTTGCTTGGCTCCCTCAGGGATTCTTTTAAGATGGGAGGGGGTGGTCACAGCAGATGACCCTGGCCTATTGACACCTTGTGATGATGCTCTGCCCAGGCAGCTTCAGTATGTGGCCCCCAGCACAGCTGAGCCACTCTCCCAGCTTTGGAATGCACCAAAAAGAGCTCCTTGAAGGCCCTTTTCACCTCGATTCCCTTTCCCCAGTGTGGACTTAACCTGCACTGGAGCTGGTCAGCCCGGCGAGTGGCCGCTGGCGTGTTTCTGCCTTATTTCAATGTGCCACCACAACGCATCAGTGCTTCTCAGTCCTGAGTAGCCAAGGTGTGGTAAGCACTAGCCATGTTCATGGTCACAGACCTACTTACGCCTAGTGGTTATTGATGTACCACTGCTTAGCACGCTGCTTGTGCTGGGCTTCTGACAGCTGGCTTTATTTCATTGCATGCAATTTAAGAAACAAGACTGTACTAAAAAGCAGGCTTTCATGTTCCTGTGTGTTACGTTCAGGAAACAAAAAAAATTAGATACCCCTTCTCATAGAATATGCCTCTGGTTTATACATAGGTCTCCTGTCTCTGCCCCAGTGAACTCAAAATAGGTAGTAGAGGAGAAGGTGGAAGGTAACAGAGTCAGTGAAGGCACTGCAGAGATGCTGGGCAGAGCACACCCAGGTTTTTCACACTCCAGCAATGTGCAGGGATGAGACCACCCTGCTCTCAGAGCTACAGCCACAGGCTCTCCCATGGTGCGAGCTGAGCCTGGGACATGCAGCCATGTGCAGCCACGTGCTGCTGCACCAGTGTTGGAGTTGCCTTTCCCCAGGTGCAGGCATGCACTGTTCTATTCCTGGGCTGCCCTAGCCCTGCTGCACAGCCAGGGCCTGGAGCCCAGCTGCCAGCACTGCCTTGTGCAGTAGCACATTTAGCTGTGTCCCCAGGGCCCGCAGGCAAATACAGGTTCTCCCATAGGACAAGGAAGGTATCACAAGGCTGTGACATCCAGGTGGAACTTATATGGTAAACAGATCCCTCCAAAGGAGAGGTTTGGCTGTAGATGTCTTGGGCTTACCATCCCTCATACTTACCATGCTGACATATCCCAGGTGCTGCTTTTTCCTTTCACCAGACTTCCTGGATTCCACTTAGTTTCTTCTCCCCTTTGGCTGGGTTTTCTTGCAAATTTGCCCTGGCTACTCTGCTGGTCCCTCTCTTCTGCTCTCTTTCTTTAAACCCATTCTTTTTATGTCTGCTTGCACCTGTGGTACAAGAATCCTGCCACTCTCCTGATTGTCCTGGCTCCCCTCATTCCAAGCCCAGTCCCTTTCCCTTACCCTGTCTCCCACTTTCCCTCCTCAACATAAAACCTGACGTCTCCAGTGCTGTGTCCTGCTCTATTTTCTTGGCCAACTTTTTTTGCCTCCTTCCCCACTGGTCTCGTCCTCCATTTCCACCATTGTCCTCTGTCTTTTGGTGCTCATCTCCTGTGCTCACCTGTGCCGCACAGCCTCAGCCCATCCCGTCCATTTGCTTCCTTGCTCTTCCCTTCCTGGGACTACAACCCTGATCCTGACCTGTACCTGCACACACATGCGATCATGCAATTTGATTTTAAAAATACAATTACTTGCAAGGGCTGAAAGCAAGTGCTGGATTCAGGGCTGGGAACTGCAGTTTCATCCATACTGCCCAACTTCAGACAGCCTCTGCACCCTTCCTCTCCTTGGGGAAGCCCCAATGCATGCCTACACCAAGCCAGCCTGTGCATTTGTCCCCCAGGAACTACTCCACAGGGGCCATTTTGCTAGGGATGACCCGACACCCTCAGCCACAAACCACTTGCCCCTGCCCTCCTCGCAGCCCTGCATCACCTTGCTCTGTCAAGGAAGGCGAGGGAAACGGCAGCCTGGCCCGTGTCCCCAGGCTGGGCTGGGAAGTCATCACAGGACATGATCAGGGAAGAGACAAGC
>VWZY01009665.1:371709-381777 GCA_013399075.1 Chloroceryle aenea
CAAGATGGCCAAATGCTGGGTCCAGCACTTGGGTGACAACAACCCAATTTACAGTGACAACAACCCATTCTACAGGCTTGGAGAGGAGGACCCAGTGAAGAAGGACCTGGAGGTGTTGCTTGACAGCTGTCTGAATATGAGCCAGCAGTGTGCCCAGGTGGCCAAGAAGACCAACAGCATCCTGACTTGTATCTTGCTCTCTATGACTATCTGAAAGGAGACTGTAGTCGAGGCAGGGGGTCGGTCTCTTTTCCCATGTAACAAGTGATAGGACAAAAGAAAATGGCGTTAAGTTGCACCAAGGGAGGTTTAGGTTGGCTATTAGGAAAAAGTTCTTCATTTAAAGGGTTGTCAAGTACTGGAACAGGCTGCCTAGGTATGTGGTGGAGTCACGATCCTTGGAGGTATTTAAAAGCTGTAGTGCTGAGTGACATGGTTTAGTGGTGACATGGAAGTGCTGGATTACTGGTTGGACTTGATGATCTTAAAAGTCACTTCCAACCAGACCAATTCTGTGATTCTGTATGGCCTCACGTGGCAAAGAATCTCCATCCGTCTGCATCTCTCCACAACCACCTTGCTGCAGTATCACTGGCAAAACTGCTTTGGGGTACAGATTTGACCTGCTGGTTGGTCATCCCCATCAAAGACAAGATCCCCACTACAGCAGGAAGAAGCAGAAGTTGCAGGGAATAAAGGTAAAGTTTCTATCCCATTCTATTTCCTCCATGCAGATATTCCCCCTTTCTCTCCCCTCACTCCCTCCAGCTCCTTTTTGCTACACCAATAGTTCCCCTGAAGCATCCAGTAAGAGAGAAGTATAGAGGTTGTGCCATATAACTTACCCCTGATGCACTAGGTCAGACTAGTAAGCAAATCTACAAGTTCTCTTGGTCTCACAGAGACATGCCCCCAAATGGTATGAGCAACATGATCACCGCCAGTAGAAATCGAACCTTTCAAGATTCCCAACACAGACTTTTAAAAAGGGTCATTTGAGATGCAAGCAGAAAGCAGATGTCTTTCCTGTCCATGCCCAGAGGGGAAAAATCATGCACCCATGTTTCACACCCACATTTGTCAATTGAGAATATTCTGCTGGGTTTCTGGGTCCTATCAAAGGATTAAACCAAAAATGTCGATAGAGAAAGAGACAGCAAGTACATTTTTCTCTTATTTACATGAATAAGATTCCAGGGCTTGATATATCTATAGTGGTGATTGAGGAGAGACCACAGAGAAGTTTCAAAGGGTGTCAGAGAGCTACAGGCCCTTTATTTGCTTTGGGGAATCTGTTCTCAAGATCCTGCCAAAGAATGCGAAGTAAAACCTGGTGTGAGGGGACAATCATCCCCCATGAGTTTCTAAATGGAAGTGATGCCAGGAGGAGGCATGGGACAGGCTGGAAGGACTTGTCTGATCAAAGGAAGAAGCGATGGCAAACCTAGTAGAGCTGGCCTGCCATTTTTCCAAATACTCTTCACCTGGAGCGGCATTTGGTTCCATGCTGTTGACAGGATGACTCTACTTACAGTGAAAGCTGAAGTCCTGATTCTTAAGCAAAGAAGAGAACCAAAAATGAGGGAGGAATGAAAAAAAAAAAAAGCTCTAAAGGAGAAGGTGCAAGGGAAAGGGGATGTGCACCATATAGGTCTCCCTCTGTCATCTCACTCCCTGGGGCCTGGATGGGTCTTACATTTTACACTTGTGAGCTCCTCTGCAGGAAGTAATTTCTCTAGTCTGTTGACTCTCCTGCCAGGGCTTCAGAAGATGAAATCTTTATTATCATGAAGGCTTAAAAGGGAGGAATACTGTTAATTCCATTTTCAAGGTCATACTTTGAAAGTTATTAATTTCTTTCTTCCAGGGCTTTGCACTCTACTCCAAGGCTTTAGGGATTAGCAGTTCTACTTACTAGGGTTCATTTGGGGCATTTTTCTTACTACTTTCCTGTGTCACCCCCACCCCCCCCTTTGAGAAGAAGACATGATTTTTCACTCCCTTTTCTTAATGGTGAAACTATTTTGTTCGTTACCCGCTTGCACCCCATTCTCACTACCAGTTCTGCTCCTGTAATTAAAACTTGACTGTGCCTGCAGTGGCAATAGGCTGGGCTTTTCTAGAGGTGGAAGTACCACCGGGTAAACTAGGAAGGATGCCCTCCAGCAACTCTCCAATAAGATTAAGGAAATGTCTCTGGTGTCTATCAATCTTAGCACACGGTTTAATGTATTTCAGAATTTGCTCATGCTTTCTTAGCAGTGAACATTTCTTCCCCATGTTTTGGAGCTCATTCATGGTGTACTAAGTACTCATCTATCATACCACATGTCTTAGTGAAGATTCATTCTGTAATGCAGCGCAACCATCCTTCCCTGAGGTCTAAAGAATATCCCTGAAATTGTATTTCTCAGTTGTCTTTCTGAGAAGGTCGTAGTGTTCAAAAGCTGTCTGCATATGCCATTTATCCTGGAGCTAGTTTACAGTGCTCCTAGTCTGGAATTGAACTGCTATCCTGACTAGCGAGCCTGGGGCTGGCTAGAAGACCACCTATGTTGCAAGGTTACACAGATCTTTCATCACCAGGTATGTCCTGTAAATATCACAAAGTTCCAAGGTTTTCTCACAGCTGAGAAATAATTCTCCCACCCTTTCTGTTCCCCTGGCAGCTGGAGGCAATGTTTTGTTTGGTTTTTTTTTTAATAATACTTGCAAATTACTGTTACAAAATCAGTTACTTAAAACTGCTTTGTCTTCAAATCATTCATCAAAGACTCTCATCCCACAAGCAAAATATCCAAAAAAATTTGTAGCATAGGCTGTTTCAGTGTCCATCACAGGGAAGATATAAGCTTTTTTCTGCTTTTCACTTTCCTAGGATACAGTAACTCCTCCCCTGCTCACCTCTCAGCACATATGTATGGCACAGCAGACCTAAGGTGATGCCAGCACACAGTCTGGTATCTCAATAGGGAACAAACAGCATAGCCCCCATCACCCAGAGCACAAACAGCTCTAGGAAGCAAGTTCGCTAATCAGTGGCTCTGGACCCTTTTGAAAAATTAATCTTTTCATCAGCTTTATGTTTGTCTGTTTACCCACTTCATCCCTGCTACGGTTTTCCACGAGCTTTGTTCGATATTTGGCACGAGAAGGATTTGAGTGGCTGTGAGCAGAAATGAAGAGGGAGGGACACACAGAGGGGTGACTGGAAAGGAGAATGGAGCAGGAGGAGAGCCAAATCAGGCTGGATCATGACTATGAGGTTGCTGTGGTACCAAAATCCAGTTGTATTGCTACCTCTGCCCTTCCTGTCCTTCTCCTCTAGTACCTGCAGCACAGTGCCTCCTCCACCTGTCCTTGAAGTCTCCTTAGGGCCACCACTCCTCTCTGGGGACTCCCTTGCAGTGAGCTTAGCAGAAACCAACACTTGTCCCCATCGTTCCTTGCCCAGAACTAGAACAAGCAGGAGGTTTCAGCTAGCCCTCATCAAGGGCTGCTTGTGAACAACAATAAGTATGAGATCTGTATCATGGGAACACTATAAACTGGCCTGTGTTCTTCTCTCAGCATTGTAGTGAATCTGAGGTTTCATGGGAGTCAAGCTGGGCCCACAGACTGGGGCATGCTTCTAAAGCATGGGGTCTAAGTAAGTATAGGGTGCCTGGAAATTGCTCAGCGACTGTGGGACGCACGTCTGAGCATGAGGGTTGTGTGTACGGAGCATAAGGTGACCTGGCTCAGGAGTGCACTCGTCCGTCAGCAAGCACGCATCTGTAACACCTACTGTAGAAGCTGTCTGGCCAGACCTCACTGAAGCTATTCTGGCTATAGCACATCCACCTCCATGGCCCAACCCTTTGCTCCCGTCCATGCACTCGTTCCTCATATTGCAGAGGGACACGCAGGAGATGGTGGGGAAGGCACAAGCACATTTCTTTTTTGCTCGCCTTGTCACTAAGCCTCTCCCTGTTGCAGGGGAGCTCTGCTGACAGACCTGCTCGCCCACGGGAGGGAAGGCCTGCCAGGAGCACTCTGCTTTTTCTGCAAGCCTGATTTCTTTGGAACGGTTGTTCTTTTCCCTGTGCACCCCCTCCTGCCCAAATCCCACACCTCCCTTCTCCCAGTTGTTTTTGTTTTTAGAGAGAGCGCTTAGACAGCTGTATTAATCATGCAAGCCCAGCCATGTGTAATGTGCTTTATCAACAGCAGAGCAGACACCGAATGGCAACCGGTTCACAAGCGGGCCCAGTGCAGTGCCTGAGCTGGGAAGATAAACCTGCTGCTTCCCAAACCAACTTACCGTCATGGGTTAGTGAATGGAGAGACTGTTCACTTGGGACAATAACCAGAGGGGAGGCCAAGTTGTTAGGCAAATTCTTGAGTGGTTTACACTGGAAATGGAAGGGGGAGGAGGATGAATGTGGAAATTTGGTCATTTTCTCTCAGAAATGTGAGGAATTTTTGTGTGTGCAAAAGGATTAAATCAAGACAAGAGTGGCTGTTCTTCATCCTCCTCCTTGATGCCTTCCACTCTTTGGTCCCAGTCAGCCTGGCTGGAAGCTCAATATGGGAAGTAAGGAGAGCAAGAAGGAGAGAGCAAGGATTTAGGCACACCTGCTGTGCAGTGGGTATAAGTTGCTTTCATTGTCTCCAAGGAGGAAGGTTCAGTTGATGGCTTCAGAAACTCATCTAACATACAGATGGTATCAAGCTATGAGTAGCCTCTGGGCTGAGGATATCTGTCTCAGGAGGGTTATAGCCTGCCTGAGCTCTGCTCTGCAGCATAATCTGTCCATGATGCAACACTGACACTATCAGTGTCCCTGCTGGACAACTGATTTTCCATGGCAGTTACTCTCCCATGGGTTTATTTCTAATCTCTGCAGAGCAGTTGTGTGTTTTCTCCCCGACTGATTTCACCCAATCTCCCCTCTCTTACCTGACTGCTGTGCCCCGACTTCTGTTTTGCAGGACTGGATGCATGCAAAGCCACACCTGGGACTAAACAGACCATGAAATGCTTCCCCTATCCCAGTGCAAGGGCCCAGCTCTGAGGAATATCTTTCTGGGACTTCCAGTCTCTGTTCCTACCCTCTGCTGATGCTTGTTCTCACTCACTGGATTCTCCACAGCATTGCTACTGAAGAGGGTTATGCAAATATATGCAACCCAGAGCTCATTTTGGAATAAATCAATCTAAATTAAAATTAATGAACAAAAAGTACAGAAACGTATCAAGCAATGAAGCCATTTCTCTCTTTCCCCCTGTGTCTCTCTTTTTCCTTTAAGGAGTCTGCTTTCTTTTCATTACACTTTTTGAGAGGGAAGAAGCAGACTGGTTTTCAATTTTGTTAAGCAATCTCAGCAAACAGGAACTATCTGTTTGTATTCAGAAAAATCCACCAAGCAATGTTAGTAGCTGTAGTAACAATTCTTGGCATTTCTCTTCTACCTGAGATGCTGTTTCCATCTGCATCTCTACTACCCCTTTTGGAAGACACTATCATCACCTCTGACTTTGATTTTATTCACTTTAAACCACATGGTCAAAATAAGACACAGTGCTATCCCCTGTCCAGTTCCTATGAAATAGCAAGAAGCAATTAATATGATGTTGGCTTTCTGCCTTCACCCTGTCTTGTCCTTCCCATTCCCTTGGCCTGAAACCCCCGCAGGCTTGGCACCCAGTGCAGTTCCAGCCTTCAGTGCCTGCAGATCTGTCAGGGACAGACACCTGACTCCAAGCAACAAGAGAAGCTTGGCCTGACTGAGCATCCACCCTGCAGAGCCACCCTCTTCTGCATTCACCAAATGGAGAATGAACCCTTTGGAAAATCTGACTGGATACCACCAGTGGGAAGCAAGGAGAGCCAAACTTCCCACCCAGGGTCGTGGACATTATCAGGTGACAATGCCTGGGGCTTAGCCAGATTTGAGAGAAGAGAGGGACACTCCAAGTGGTCAGGCACACATCACTGTGGCGTAAGTACAGCTTACAGTATAGCCCCAGAATGCCTCAGAATTTATGGAAATACCAGATGTGCGTGTGGCTCAGACATGCCCTCCTGCGTTTGGTCCCTATGGCTGTTATTTTTCTCTGCTGGTAGTTTCTATGTCAGGATCAAAAGAGGACAAGATTGGCTATTTTGGCCTGTTTTTACTACCTAGGTGGTTTATAAGTCTGCAAAACCTTGGGTTTTCACTGATCCTTCCTCGGGGCCCAGCTGAGAAATCACCCTCTGGCCTCAGTGAAGAGGACTACAGAGATGGATGGTTTCTTTAGCTGGCCACAGCATACTGGGAGGACTGATTTCTATGGACTGTTCCCACACTATTGCCTAGTCAGCAACCCTCCATAATGCATTAACCCATTATAGTCTGTACTCTGATGCATTCCCCCCATGCTTCTCTTCTTAGCTTCAAAATACTCAGATGTTCATCCTCTTGCCAAAGCAGACACCACTGGCATGAGAGCTGCCTGTTCAGAGGAGCTGATGGGGCCACACACTACAGAAAGTAAAAGGGGAGCAGGGATGGGTGGAGGTGACCACTGCAACAGATGAGCTCTCTTCTCCACAGCTAGGACCTCCATAGGGAGGGAATAGGACTGAGAGGATATTAGAAAGAAAGAAGCTCTCTGTTTCCCACTCTGGTCATTAGACCCAAATGAACATCTCTTTTCTCCCTTCCCCCAGCTCCCACCCACCTGTTGAAGGCATTAGTGACAATACAAGCTACATGGGCTACAGCTAAGTGGAGACTAGCTACGATCTACAGTCATACAGGGTCATTCTCCAATCAGTGTGCATTTTGGCAGAAAGACAGGACTGCTCGTTCTACTTTTCCCTCTCCCTCTGCTAATTACTAAAATACTATTGCTATAAATCTTTTGTCACCCTGTTGATGGCCAGGACTTTGTCTGATCAGGCCCCAAAGACTGGCACATTTGATGTCCTGAATGCAGTTCTGGATGTCTCCTTTCTGGGAAACATGGTATCCTCCTTTGCAGAGCTCCAAGGGCATTCACACTAATCACACTTCGAAAGCCCTGGGTTAGTCTGTGGCAAGACCTCATCACAAAACTCCTGTGAGGAAGACTTGCGGGTTTTGAAGCCCATCAGCCTGGCTAAGACATTCTGACATGGACACTAGGTGCTAATCATAGGGAAGGGAGACTTTGTTCAAAGGGCTGAGTGCAATAGACAATGGAGGACAGAGATGGAGCTAGTGCTATAATTGTGACAGAACTCTTTGAGGTTCAACAATGATCCCACTTGGCCTGATGTTGGAAAGTGTGGTGTGGAATAAGCAAATTCTCCTTTTCCAGAGGAAAAACTCTTCTGAAAAGTCACCTGTTGATGCAGGAAGGCCCCCTTTGTGACATCCAGGTCTTGCATCATCCAATTATAACATGATGTTACAATGCAGACAGGAAGATATGATGATGTGGCATCACCCCAGAAGATATTTCAAGGTATTTTGAGTGTCCAGCTGTAAAACCAGGAGGGTTGGAAAATTTACCAAGGACAAGTCAGCTGAGAGCTGAATCAGCTGGGCTCCATCAACCTTTTAGGAAACTGCCTCATCAAAATCACGTCCCATGTGTTTAATTGAATGGGCTACTTCTGAGCCTCCAGCCTGCCTGAAAGGAAGGTGTTTCCACAGCAGCTAGCTAATGATGGCAATGCTTATAGGATGACTACAGTGTTCTTCATCTCAAAACACATTCCTTTTAAATTAATGCTCAAAACCCCACGGGGCAAGGAAATGTTACCAAAGCTTAAGAGAAATGGAAATTGAGGGAGAAAGAGGGAAGAGGCTGTGACTGAGGAGAGGTTATTTGAGAGCTGAGGACTGCATCTCAGATCATCAACTTATGGGGAGAAAAAGGTCCAACAAGACAATTTTATGTCTAAGGTTTCTTTGAAGGTGAACAGCAAAGTAAAAGCAAATGCTGTGATAAGCTCCACTATCTGTGCTGAACACCCACATTGGAGAAGCTGGTAAGGGCTTTCAGAAAACAAATGAGGTCCAGAGTATTTAAACTCCACTTTCCCCCTCTGCAAAATCCTCTTTGTATGTCCTGGGTCACTGGAGATATCGCAGCATTTGGCAACACAGATTCCTGGAGACTCCTCACAGAAGTGATGTCACATCAGGATGTCCTTCATGATGATCTCAGGAGACGATAGAAGGAAAAAAAATCCTAACAGCTTCAAAGACAGAGGGGGAAGTGTTTTAAAGGATTGACTAAAGCTGTGCAGGACAGCCTTGGCAGCTTGATTAGGAGGGGTATTTGGTATGGAAATCCTGGCCTTGCTCACTTGCAGTTTTTGCTTTATCATTTAGCTTAATGGGCTACTAATTCAAAACCAGCTGTAAACAGGGCTGGCTATGAAAAAAAAACAAAAAACAACAAAAAAAAACCACTGCCTGCAGAATTTAAGGATATATAATAAAAATAATCATAAAAAGAAAGAGCCCTGAGTTTTCCATCAGACAAAAATATCTGTCACTGGAAATTCTGCTTTAAAAAAGAACACCCAAAATTGGAAAACTCCTCAAAACCTTACATCCCAAGCAGCCTCGGCAACTTTAATTTCATATCCAAGGTTTCATTTGCAATACATATGATAATGGTGTTTAATTGGATTTATTTTTCCACACTACGTTCCCAATGGCCTACTTTACTCCTTTTCTCAGCTCCTTGAATGTTATTTACAAATCACTCTCTGGGATTTAATTTTAATGGTAGCTTGATTTCTCCCTCCCTCCCCTCCTTTTTTTTTTTTTTCTGTAGGTACTTTTCTTTAATTGTATTTGTGGATTTGCCTTTTAAATAGGCAATTGTGACTACATCCTGAGCCTGAATAAGTTGCCAAGAGCAGAGCTTGATTCAAAAACGGCAGAGTAGTTAAATGGAGCTGGTGTAACACCCAGCGTTTATTGTTCTTTTCATGGGAGTACCTGCAGGTGCTTAACTTGGGCAGGTGCTCTTTTGCAAAACAACTTGGGTTCCTAATAACACTCTACCCCAAAGCTCTGCACAGACATTAACTATTTAGGCCTCTGAACACCCCATGAGTTGAGTGCATCTTCATCATCTGGTGGTAAAACAAAGATACTGAGAGGAGCTCTAGGCCAAGATTTTTTAAGCGATTACAGGGACTGGCTGCCTTATTGTTTTTTTAGTTTCAAACCCTGCTTTCAAATGCTGTAGTCTGCTTTCTGGAAGTGCCCAGTCTCTGGGCTTTTTCAGAATCTCAAGGTCATGTCCAAGCCCTAAGTCCTGTGTGGATTTTGGGGCCATGCTGCCTAAACCTGAGGCATGCTTGGGCATCAAGGAGACAGGAAAAATACTCAGACCCTGTTCTGCCTTCATACCTTCTTCCCTTAAAATAAAGGAATAAAGCAGCCAGTAACATCTCACCATGCACCTCTTTTCATGCTCTCTGCCTCAAATGCAGCACTATGGGCCTGTCAGACTTGGGGGGGTTGACAGAGGAATGAGAAAACAAAGTGTTGCACCATGAATAGTTTGCACAACTAGAGAGAAAAATCCTCCTGGCAGCAATTTAATTTTTAGCTTCTTACTTGTTCCTTCCACCATCTCTGCAAAATTTTAGGTCTGCTGATGCTTTTGATCCAAATCTGAACATGTGGGCAAAGACAGCTAAGGACAGGAATATATATTAAGAGTAGGTCTGCAGACAAATTCAACCTCACTGAAGACTGTCCAGACCTGGCTGAGGACACAATGTCATGGCTTAAAGATTGGCTAAAGGTTCTTGCTCTTTAGTTGATTGGTTTTTTGGAAAGGGAGGGGGAAGGACGAAGAAGGTGAGCAGAAGAGACTAAATGACACACAGACAAGACAGAACAGCCCCTATTTTCCTGCATTTCTGAGCTGTTTTGCCCATCCCTAGCTCTGAGCATTTGTCAGGATGATGGAGAATGACCCGGCTAAAGAGCTACTTCAACATAAAACATATACTGACCTGGAAAAGGATTGGGGAGTGTGGGTAAAACTCGTTCTAAGGGGGGGAAAAAAAACAATAAGCAACA
>VWZY01009665.1:381840-461784 GCA_013399075.1 Chloroceryle aenea
AGAAAAACTAGAGTAGGTTTCATATACAGAGCATTTTACTAGCAACACACCTAATACACACCAACATCTCCTGGGACTGGGAGTCGGAGAGAAATCATTTGAAAAACTAAACAAATAATATCCACACAGCAAGAGGGATTAAGCACCTGTAGTGAAGATAATTGGAGCTGATGGGCCATATATCCCCTCTGACTTTCAAGACCACTCATGTCATCACACTACAGCTCCTCTTAGCTACACCTCTAGCTGGAAGCTAGTCTTGGCAGAGAGAAGTGAGTTGTGTAAGTCCTCCATAGGTAGTTGCTGCCTCCCCAGAACCTTTTCCACAATGGACTTCTTGCCAGTGACAGGTGCCCTGAGGATCTGAGCATGGGAGCACCCACTGGTGAATCCTCAAGGGCACTCTGCTTCTTTTGAGTTTTGTCTTCTGAGGGGAACAGAGTTTTTTCAGACTCATCTACCTGTAATTGTACATAAAGCCTGTTGTTTTGTTTATGGGGTTTTCACAGTGCGTCCTCAGTATACATCACAGCAGGACTTTGTTACACATTACTGCTGATTTCAGGCTTTGCTTCTTCCTCACAAGGATCTCAAAAGAACTGCACAGGCACTTAGGGAAAACTGGTGTCAAAGACCTCAGGCTGAGGCTAGCAGTAGTGTTAATTCTCTTTTAAAGATTGTGCAGTTGATGCACAGAGCAAGGAAGCACTTTGCCCAAGGTCCGATGCTGAACTGTTGGCAGAGCCAGTTGCAGAACCAAGAACACAAGCTCCCTTGGCCTAACTGATCATTGGGTCTCCTTTCATTACCTTCAGAGCTTGCTGGATGCCTCACACTGACTGAGACAAGTTCCTACTTATGGACTTATCAGTAGGTAGACATTTAGCTGTAGAGATACACCACTATGCAAGAGCTGATAGGCCTGAGGTAATGAGTTGTCTCCTTGCTTACCTGTGAGGGCAGTGCTAAGATCACTGCTGATGGACATAGAGCTTGGCAGTGGTTGTCCACTATTATTCTCTGATCAACCCAGACCCAGCTCTTTGGAGACCAATGCTTTCTACATCACCCTTGGTACAAAGAGCTAGTTTCTGATTTGCAGAAGTCCATGGGGGAAGGAGCAGGTCATTCCTGTGACACTGGCAGATCTCCTGCCCTTGTGGTGGTAATGGAGATGTTTGAATCCACAGCAGGCACAGGGGAGATTGTCTCTTGCCTAGAAAATACAGGGCTATCCTGGATCTCTGTGTTTATGTAGCAACAGGGGACTATTGTTCTGCAAAAGCAGGCTGTTGTGCTGACATGACTTCCTTGTTATTTAGTTTGGTTAAATAACTCAACTCCCCTTTACTTTCTTCCAGCACAGCAGGCTGAAGACTGCACAGCATAAGCAGTAAAAGGAAAGCACTACAGCCTCATTATCATGCTGCTTTCTATTCAAGGACTCTACCTCTGTTCCCCTCGCCCGCTGCGTCCTGCCTTTATTGCTCCACCCTGGCTCATTAGCAGTGTCTCAGCCTTGCCCCATCTGGCTGTCACCCTAACCACTTTCCTCCTCTCCTGAGTCTTCCCATTATTGACAGCCCCTGGGAAAACACAGGGTTTGCACTGAGACACTAAGAGGGATTTCAGCCACAGTTATGCTCCAAACCCCAGCAGCAACCACTATAAGGAAATGCTCCAGTGCCACAAAGCACAGGCATAGAGTTAGGAGAAGGGTGTAAGCACGTGCATGCAGCCAGCACTTGCACTGGGCTGCTGACAAAAAATTACAAGTTAGCGGCAAGTGCCAGCTCATAGAAACATATCTTCCTGCGATCAAAACTGCTGGACTGCAACAATAACTCTACCTGAAACCTCTTGAGGAGGCAGGGGTGGGATCCTGTCTTCTGCTGCTTCTAATTGACATGGGCCTCACCAGCTGCTGCTTTACCTCTGCATTTTCTTACTCCCTGAAGGGTGCAGAGGATGAAAGCTGCAGAGGATGCGGCAGGGGACCTGCTGAGGTGGCAGTCTCCTATAATTGAGACAATTCAGCCAGCAGGACTGCATAAGGGTGTGTGGGCACTGCCCTGTTGTCTCCTGTTTTATCCCCTGGCATGGCCTTGTTCTGCAGGAGGCAGAAGTTAACTAATTTGAAAAAGCTTCCATTTCTTTACTCTGCCTTGACAGAATGCACCAGGTGCTGTGCCTGCTTCTGTGTGTCTGTGTGTGTGGTTGCTTATACACAGGTGCATTGCATATGTATACATGCTCACATACATGTGATGGTGGAATGAAAACACAATCCCTCCTTCCTAATACACTTACAGAAAAACCCCCAAACCTTTCCCTTCAGTTGCAGTGCTACTTTTCACCTCCGTTGCTCTGTGTTGGCAGCCCTGGCTTGGCCTCTCTGTCAGGCAATTTTCACAGAGATCTGTGTTGCTGCCCTTTTCCCAGATCTCACAGTAGTTTGTGCTTGGGGGTTACAAACCCCACTGCCAGGCACTCCAGAGGTGAATCAACCTACTGACTCGCTAATGCTGCAAAACATGGTCCTGCTTCCCAACTCCTCATATCCACAGCTGTGGGATACGCCTCCCGCTCTTGCATGTCTCAGGTGCTTGTTGAACCCTTCCATGAACTAATTCATCTCAAAAAGAAAACATCTGGGGGCATTTTAGGGGGGTAGGGGGTGGTGGTAACTTTTTCACTGGTTTAGCAGGTTGAACTGGTTCAGGGGGTAGTTCACTGAGTACCAGAATAAGGGAAACAACAAAGGCATGTATTAGAGAGCAGGGTGAGCAAAAGAAGTGGGGAGAAATGCATGTAGGCAAGCCATTAGGCCAGTTTTATCATCAGACCATACCTGAGTACCCTCCCTGCAAACATGTTCCATGTTGCTTTTGGAGACAGGTGCCTGGGTAAGACAGACCTTTGGTACAGCCATTTTTATGTTGTTGTAAACTCAAGTCTCCAGGAATGAGCAGTATAAATCTCTCCACCTACAGTAGGCAATCCTGCTGCTACATCCTTTAAGGAAGATCACTAGCTATCTATTCATACAGCTCAAGGGAGCTGCTTTTGTATTTTAATGCATCTTCTGTCTATGACATTGACATCTAAGGTGCTTGGTCTCTCTGAGAGTTTTTCAATGCTGGCTGAGGTTTCCTGGAATGGTAATCACCCATTTTTCTCTACTGCTAAACTGTTCTTTCACATCATTTTGCTATCTCCCCTTCTGCCCTCCACCTCAGGCAAGCCTGACAGTATCTCATTATTAACTTTCTAGTTGTTTCTTCACTCCTGGCTGCCATTCTGTTTTGTGTTGCAATGGGACACTGAGGAACCATTGCTGTAACTGCCTCCCTAGTGGGATGTTGCCCTGCAGTGAGCTTGTTCTCTATTTAAAAAAGAAATATAATCTCTGATTCAAGGAATGAAGAACACTCCCAAGTATTTGAGTATCTGCTGTACCTTGCAAAAACTTGGCACTGCTTTATTTTTCTGTCTGGGTGTGTGGCTGGGAGTGTGCATTACCTGTTATTTCAGCTACTGTGGGATTACTACAGCACTTTTTTTCATCTGGGCTTGTAGTTTTTTCAGCTGCTTTCTTTATCTTCATTCCCTTCACTCATTTCGCCCCTGATTCCTTAACCTTAGAAATACCACCTGTAGTCTGCCTGAATTTATTTTTTTTCTCTTACACACTAACTAGAAGGGGAACAGAGATTTCCTGAAACAATATAAAGCAATTGCACACTGAACAAACAAGGATTAACTAAACAACAATAAAAGTTAGAAATAGTCTGCTGAAAATCATCAAATCTCTCTCAGTTCCTGCACCTCCACTGTTTTGGCTCTTGCAAAGTTCTCTAGTGTTTTCCAGCATAAATAGGCCTTGAATGTCTAAGCTAAAAATGATAACTAAAATTGAACGGTTTGAAAGAACTGAAGTTTTTTCTTCATACACATCAAAAGGGGGATAAAATAGGACCCTTGCTATTGGCTCATTTCCTCCTGGAATAGTTAACAGCAATTTTTCAAGATCTCCCTGGATCTCCTACAGGTTCTGCCACTCGTTTTACGACCATGGGTAAATCACTTCTTCACTCTGTATCTTAGTTTCCTAATGCAAAATGGTGCTAATAACACTCACCCATTTCTAAATAACTTGTGATGTTAAAATATTCATTGCTAGCAAATCCTCTGAGATCCTTTGAGGTGAAGCTCTGAAGTCACGCAAAATGCTTTTCTAGCAAAACCAACCCCCCAGCTAAAATCACGTGTGCATACATATATTATGATTGAATTTCATCTTGTATTTTGTTTCAGTGATGCATTTCAGCTCATCTGTGTAACAGGAACCAACAGAGAGGGCCAAATTTAGAATTCATCCACAAATAATGGATTCTAAACTTAGCATTATATTAATATCAGCAAGAACAAATCTGGAGTATTTGAAAATTGTGTTCCAGATTGCTGCCTGAGGATTTTATTTGAATCTCATGACAGTCACAAGACCAGCGTGAAAAGACTTTCAAAGCAGAAATTTGCTTTGTGTGCTACAATGCTACAGGAAATCAAATATATGTACTTTTATGATAATATCTGTTCTTTAGAAAAAAAAAAATAAATAAAAAGCAAACTTCCACAGAATAGAACAAAATTTTGCAAAAATTCAAACTGCCTTGAAATAAATCCAAAGGTGGTAAATTAAGAATACCAAGGGATTTATCCTTTTCACTACATCTGTTAAAAATAACCAACCCAAAACATGTTTATCAGAATTATTATGGTTTGATAATCTGAATATACACAACAGAAACCTTACTAACTAAATGGCGTGCCATACTAAGACTGCTTTACACAGCTTAGATTTTTTTTTCTTTTTCTGTTTAAAAGGATGTGAAGGTCATGGCCTGAGTGTTTTAATTCAATTTGGGACTGTCAGAGGAACACAGCCTTACATCACTTTTATGTCTGTGTCCATTCAAGTGAGTGGGTCATTCTGCTGCAGTCTATTTCTGGTGGCAATAACAATGTGTGGTCCAAGTCAAGCCCTAGTTTTGGACCTGGAATCAGGAACTGCATTTTGAGTATGTCACAGTTTGTACATGTGCACGGGTGGTAGGTGAAGGGCAGGGCCTCTGTTTAGAGTCAGGTTTGAATCATCTGCAAAATTCAGAACCAGCAGGTAACTCTAGAGTTTGGTCGAGTCCCAGCCTCTGTCTGTTTACACTTACTACGATGAACTCAATAACTGAAAAGTAGCAAAATGAGATCCAAGGAATTTTATTCCATATTTCATCTGCTGATTACCTTTTCCCACATGTTCCCTATGGTATGACCCTTTAAATCATTCTGTCTTTTCCCACTTCTTTCCCTTCCATTTTCAAACTCATTTCTCTTTTTCTTGACTCTTTCTTGTTCTCCTCAGGCTCAGTGGCTAGTTCTCTCCATCTTTCTGAATTACTTGTCATTTTTCAGCTGTCACAGACCCTCCGAGCTCTGGCCTTCTCTCTCCCTATTAAAGGGGCTGTCATTCTAAAGTTGTTTTTGGTTTGGTTTTTTTTTTTTGTTTCTGTTTGTTTTGTATGCAGCTTTAAAACA
The DNA here is from genome assembly GCA_013399075.1 of Chloroceryle aenea. NCBI lineage: Eukaryota > Metazoa > Chordata > Aves > Coraciiformes > Cerylidae > Chloroceryle > Chloroceryle aenea. The sequence goes on from VWZY01009665.1 coordinate 387,436, forward strand.
AATGTGTTTCCATTATTTTAACAAAACCTGACTTCATCAAAGAAAGTCAATCAAAGGGCTTGACTGTAAACCTTTTAATTTGTGTTTCATGACAAGTATGAACACGTAGGTATGTGAAGCAGAGTGCTGAAAGCCAGTTCATGACTGGAGGTTTGGGGTGGTGGGGGTGGCAAGCACATGCTTTCCTGAGTTTTGGTCACCGTGTGCTTCCTATGCAGCCTGGTCTTTGCCAGAGTCATCTGGCCCACCCTTTGCCCTCTCCCATACTTACTGTAAAGGTATAGGCTGGCATTTGTGACTCCCAGCTTGTTGGCAGCCACGCAGGTGTAGTTCCCGTAGTGTTCCTCAGTGACATTAGCCACCATCAGCAGAGACTGGCTCCCCGTGCTCTTTATCTCCAGACCATTAGCACTGTTTATCCTGGGAAGACAGGAGAAGAGGTGTGTAGTGCAATGGCAGTTGTAAGTTGGGAAGGAAATCACTGCCCAGCGGGCAGTAAACCAAAGTCATTCAGCCCAGCTGGTAGGTGAAGATGGAGGGAGGCAGGCAGGAGATGTGAGAAGAAAGAGATTAAAGAAGACATTGATGAGAAACAGGAGGAGGGAATGAAAGGAAGAGGGACCGCAGTGGGGTAAAATGCCACAGCCAAAGCAGTGAATCAAGAAAAGCTGAGGGAAAAGGAGGAAGCCTTTACCCATCACTGACTTAACATTTGGAAATGAACACAAAATGGTTGGTGGAGAGCTAGTCAGTACTTGAACATAAGGTTTTTAGTGAAACACATCAATTCATGTTCCAATATGTGTATATATTAAAGCTGATTCACCTCTGAACCTGTGCACATGGGTCAGGTTAAAACACAGTCTTCTTAATGCCAGGTAAATGCTCAGGTATAAGGGACAGATCCCTTTTCTCTTCTCATTTTCTCTCATATGCAAATCTGGGTGCCTCAGGTCACATGGATATGGAAATCTCACACCTCAGCAGCTCTTTCCCCCAGATGAAGGCACCTGGAGTAGCATTACCTACTTGGAGACTACCATTGCTTATTTTTTTGTCTGTATCATGGGCTAATGCATGAACACTGTCAGGAAGTGATGTCTTGATTGTATATTGGCCCATAATTGACATTGTTGGCAAACTCTCCTTTCTCTGAACTTCCTTCGGCATCCCCAGAGCAAAGAGGGATTTTCTCCTCCATCCCTGACCATGCTAGCTCTGCCCAGTCTGACAGGACCAGTGTGACTTACATGGTTTGTGAAGACAAATTTGTTTAAGGAGAAGAGTTGGGGAGGCCCAATAGGTGATTCTCTAATGATCCTCTATTGAGTGGACTGAAAAGGAGAGAAAGGAAGAGGCAAGCTAAAGGTGTTACCTGGTATCATCTCTGTACCACTCGAAATCAGGTGTGGGCACTGCTGATGCCTCGCACCGGAGTAAGGCTTGTCGTCCTGTTGCCGCTTCATTGCTCTTGGACTCTGTGATGGTGGGAGGGTCTGCAGCAAGGAAACACGCGGTCACTTCACACACTTCCAGGTGGAACAAAACAGTGAAGCTATTTCAGGGCTGGCTTCCTCATGCAAACCATTAGGGCTGGTGGAGGCCCATGACTGCTGCTTGCTGTGGCACATGTTCCCCCTTGTTCCTCTGGAGAATACCTGCTCTCTGAACTCTCTCTAATACACCATGTTAGCATCGCTCCTTACACGTGCTTGTTCAGCAACACTGAATAAAGTTCTGTCATAAATGCATAGGCATACACAGGCAGAGTTAAGGTTAATGATGGACTTCTGTAATTTATGAATATTTACCTGTGGATCTCTAGTTCATGTGGGCTCATCAGAAAGAAGATGAGAGAAAGACTTTGTCAAGGGTAAAGGAAGACAGCAAAAGTAAAAGGAATAAACTAGGAATTTAACACTAGCATGAAAATTTTTTAGTACCACCTCTGTGCCTAATGTCAAAATTATAAGAAAGGAAAGGACTGAGGCAACATATATGAGACAGAAATATATTCATGGCTTAAAAGGGAAGAACTTTAGCAGGAGCTGTGGGTGCCCCTTTGGGAGCCAGACCACTTATTGAGACACTTCCCTTAGGTGTCTAAGGTCACAAACTTTGCCAAACCTTCTTGGACATCCTGCTTTGTCACAGGCTCCTAGAGGGCTTGCTTGTGATTGCTTTGAGTGAAGCCTCTCCTCAGCCCAGCACAGTGCTCCCACCTTCACTTACTCTAAAGCTTAACAGTTGTGCCATGGGCAGAAAAAAAAAGGGAAATGTACCAGTATGCTCTGCTGGAGCTAGGTCTCAGTGCTGGCTGGGTGCTGGGTAGGGCTGGTGCTGGCATCTTCAATCCCAGCCCTGCATTCAAAATGTTACTCAACAAGCTTTATATATTAAAAGGCAGAATTATTTCCACCTGGCTGCTGAGAGGGATCAGGGAATTACTGCCTTGTCTCTCATCACTAATATGTGCATACCCTGAGATTATGAGGTTGCAACTCAGACAGCTACTTTGCTGAGACTCGAGTTAGCATAAAGCACACTCGGTATGTACAGAGTACAGCTCTGCCATCTGTAGCCATCCCAGCACTGAAAAGCCAAAAAAAGGAATCAAAATGGATTGTGTCAATCAAAGAAAAAATAATTCTGCCTGGAAAATGTATGGAAAGAAGTTTGTTTGTGAACACATTAGCCATCTCAGTGTGATCCCTTTCCTGACCTTAATCGGGATTTTATGCAGGGCTTTAGGGATATTGCAATGTGCCCTCTAACACCATAAATATTAATAAGTGTACATAAATAGGATCCTACATTCAAAGGCTGTGGGTTCACGTAAATATTTTAATTTGGAGAGGAGGAGGGGTAATAAAAGGATAGTGAAGGTGATTTTTTAAGCATCGGCTTCAATTTTTTGGTTCGAGCTGTGTATTTTCTTGTTGTCTGCAGCAAGACAAACCTTTTCCCTTTCACCGAATCCAGCACAAGGGGTGAGTCACGAAATGAACAAGCACCTTTCTACATGCCTAGAAAATGACCCTGGCAGACATGTGGTCCCTGGGCTGCTGCCAGGGAGCCCAGCTTCTGCCTTAGCCCTCTCCCCCAGCTTTTTAAAGGACAGATCACAGCAGGGTGGACAGGTCCCAGCTCCATTTCCACCGCTTGTTAGCCAGTGCTGGCCACCGCTGCCCGCCGAGTGATGGGCAGGCTGCTTGCTGCAGTGCTCTCCGGAGAAGGGGCAGGCGGCCCCCTGACCAAACCAGCCTATTCGGACTCAGAAAGCAGCCACTCTGTGTTTAGCTGTTTGCTGCCAGGGAAGCCAGGAGGGGGTTCCCATTAGCTGTTTTCCCCCCACTCTTTCCCAGGCCTCAGTTTCCCTGTGATGTGCAAGGGCCATTACTTGGGAAGCCTGAAGGTGGTAGTGTAAGACCAAAGCAGAATGAGGATGCTCTCTCCTGCAGTCGGCTGACGAGTTGCTGTGCTCCACAGGTCAGCGGATGATAAGAGATGGCAAGGAAGCAGCTGAGGTTGGGCAGGATCCATTTTTCAAACTTACTGTAGTTTTCCTACTTTCTGCTGCTTGTGGTGTAGTTTAAGGAAGCAAGATAAGGAAAGATGTATGCAAATGTGTAGCTTGCATTCCCCAAACAGGACTGGTTTGAGGTTTTTTCCTATGCATGGCCTTCATGACCTCTTAAACATTATTGTTTTTTGAAAGGAAAGATCTGTCCTGAAGGAATTTTTAAGTTGCTTACATTACAAATTAGGCCACATAATAATTTTACAACACTATCGCATTATATTTTTTTATATTCCAACAGTAAAAATGTTTAAGATCTTGCTGTAGTTATTATGAGTTGAAACTAAGTCAAAATCAAACATTCTGACTTCATACAAACAATCTGTTTCAACCATGTTAACAGCATCATTGAAATTATGTTTCACATAAATATTTGAAAATATTAATTGGTTCTCATGAAATGTCTTGGGTTTATAAACTCAGCTATTTTTGACAGGAAAAAAACCCTTAACAGTTTTAGTGAAGAAAATCTGCTACTACAATTTCACATTAATGCCAGATTTAGCCCATGAAGCAGCCAGTGTTCAACCACTGCCACCAGATTTCTAAGTAAATGATAAAAAACCCTCTGTGAATTCTGAAGATGCTGCAGGGAGCCTATACCCTTGACTTCTAAGCACAACAGACAAGTTGATCTGATGTGATGGCCCAACAGGAAAAAGACAAAGAGCAAGAATGGTATTAAAGGGTGCTAAAACTACCTGTGGTGGCAAATTAAACTGGGATGGGCTGAAATGCTTGTTGCTGTCACCTCTCTTCCCTAACCCACTCCCTGAGAGCGCTACCTGTGAATCAAGGCCACTCATATGTACCCTAACCCATGTGTGTGACCATCTCCAGTTTCAGTTTAAGTTAATATTCTGGTGTCTAAGCTGAAGAAGGTCAGGTGAGGATATACCTCCCATTCATCTCTCCCTCTTGCAGAGGTATGAGATGCCAAGCAAGGAAACAGAGATGGTAGATGGGGATATTCACTTTCAATCACTCCAGTGCCAAATATGAGCCATCAAAATAGGGAAGTGGACACAGACACATGTAGTGTAATGTCATCCTGAAATATTTCGTGTCACTGTGACAGGAGCACGCCAGCAGTGAGTACGGATGGGTGATGGGATCCATTCCCCACTCATACAGGTGTGGATGTAAGCCACACAGCTAACTGTGCCTCTCGGTATTTTTAGGTGGGTTGCCCTATCATCTCGTCAAGCCCCTTTCTGTAATGCACCGGTGCACAGAGAGCCTCCAGAGAGGGCTTTATGCTAGTGACCTAAAATCAGCAAAAAAGTCAAGTTTTTGCACCCTCTCATTAGCACACGCCTCTACCGCCCCCCCCAGGCCCCTGGGCTGTGATACCCCTGCAGGCACGGTTGTGATGGCTGGGTGCAGGCAGCCGTGTGTTTGCTCTGAACCGACTGAACCCTCCCTATCTCTCCTTGCTGCCTTGCTAAAGCTTCTTCTTCATGCTACTGTTCTCCCGAATATCAATGAGTGAAAACAAGGCATCGCCAGCGTTTCTGAGGTGAGAGACAGGGGCAACTCGCAGCTATTCTCTTGTCTGCTTTTTTTTTTTTTTTTTCCCCTTTCTCTNCTTTTTTTTTTTTTTTTTTTTTTCCCCTTTCTCTCTAATTTTTTTCTTTCTTTTCTTACCAGGTTTAAAGCACAAACTATACCCTGGAATAAGCAACTGATTGCAGACAGTTTCCTCACACCTCCCCCCCCAATCATATAATATAAATCCAAAAAGGCTTCTATGTTTATTCTGAAGTCACTACTGCTCGTGGGCAAAGCTCTCCCCATTGACGTGCTCCAGCTGCAATGTACTCACAGTTCACAGTGACCCGGACTTGCTTGACATCTGCTGAAGCAACCTCGTTGGCAGCTTTGCATTCGTACTTGCCCGATTGCTCTCGCGTGATCCCTAGGATCTCCAGATACTCCTCCTCGCCTTCAAATTCTCTGCCTAGTAGGAGAGAAAAATACAGATAGTGGCTCTGTTAGGCATTCAAATTTGGGAATTCTTCTGCTTAATTGCTATGAAGGAACAATAGCAGCAGGGATTCTGCAGATAAACAACAGTTATGAGTAATTTTACAGTTATTTCAGAAGCCATTTCACCAAGATATTAGCATTTTATTTAGTTATGGAAAACCCAAGTTCTGAAAATCTAGAACTAAGTGGTGCCAAAATGTTACATCTCACAGGCTGTCCAGGCCAAGAGGCTAAATCTCCACCACGTGAGACTAGAGTAAGTTCACTGGTGTGATGACAGAGAACCAGGGCAAATTAGTCAGCCTGTAGCCGATGGGGTGTTTCAGGGCTAGCTGGGTCCTCAGATGTGGTGGTGAATTGTCAGCACCCTTTTCTCCACTGCAAAACTGTGAAAAATGTCTTTCTGTCTCTCAGAGCAACCGCCACCCTGAAGTGCCATCGATCTGATAGAGCCACCGTTAAACATGACCAAACTGAGAGAAACAAAGTGTAATTTGATCCGTGGAGACCAATAATCATCACAAATCCCTAATCTACTTGTACATATGAAATGACATATTTAAACTGTGCTGAATCGCTAACACAGTTTCGAAAGCTGTGACCTAAGTATTGGGGTTAAAGCCGGGGGCAGGAATCAGGGGAGGTCTATGGCCTTGCTTTTAATTCACTGTACGACCTTGGGTGAGTCAATCTCTTGCTCTCCCTCTGTGAACTGCAGCTAATAGCCCCCCTCTCCCATCACCTTCTGGTCCGGGAAGGGCGGTGAGGTTAACCCATGTAAAACACATTAGAATCCTTGGATGAAAGGTGCTAGGGAAGCAGGAAATATTAGGATTGGTGTAGCTACCCTGTTCCTTCAGAAGCAACGTAAAGTTCCTCATGGGAAGAATATGAACCACATTGACTGCAGAGTGAAAGGAGATGCTTCCCTTCTCTGAGAGGGCTCCAAGCACTGCTTGGCAGTGTGAGAAGTCCCAGTTGTCTGATTGTTGTATGAGAAAAACGTATGTAGAGAAAAACGTTGTATGTAGAGAAAACGTCCCCCAACCCTCAAAGGGAAAAAGCCAGGTTTAAAAAAAAAACACCAAAACCATAAGACCAGCCTGCAAGGGGTCCCATTCATGTTCCTCAGGAAGCAGTCAGATTTTCCAAGCAACTCTCTGCCCAGAAGACATTTTCTGCTCAATAAGTGCCAAGCACTTCTGAAACCCTGCCCACTGAATGTAAGTGCGTAGAGTTGTTTGATGAAGTTCAAATTGTGCCTTCGAGGACGGGCTTGTTGTCCTTGGCTCTGCAGCACTACTCTATCCTTTACACAATTATTTTTGCCATTTTTTTTATTCCCAGGGAATTTTCAGAACCATTCCTGGGGAAAGCCACCCCCCTGCCATGGAGACTCACCATGAAAGCAGCAGTGTACCTATTAAACTCATGCAAAGACAAGGTTTCCCCTCTCTTTTAGCAGGGCTAACCAGCGGTTTCTTTTTTGGCTCCTAACAGATGTTCAGGTCACTGGAAATCTCATTGCTATGTCTAAAATTTACAGCTGCTTTGATGCAGGTTTTCACATCCCCTAACAGTCTGCTGAAGGGCTTTACTACATGGCAGCAGTGTATTTTACAAGGTAGGGAGGCAAAGTTGACTACTGCCCACCCAGTGCTCCAGGACACGGCTCTCAATTCTCTGCTGTGCACTGGAGCTGATGCTATGGAGAGGCAGAGGAGAAGGAAGGCAGGATTTTCACAGGTACTTTTTATTGATGTAACTCATGAGTAAATTTGAGTAAATTAGGGAATCCTACCCCCTGCAGGACCAAAGTTAGGTGATTCATAGTACTGGAAGGGTCAACATCTCAAGGCAGGACTCATGGGTCACGTCAGAGAGACAGCCATCCTCTGCCCTCCAGCAGCAGAGACTCTGCAGCCGCTCCAGACATCTGTTCCTGTGCTTCGCTGTCCTTACCACTGGAGCAGTTTTCCTGAAGTTTGACCTGAGTCTCCCTTGCTGCAATTTAAAGCTATTATTTTTGTCTTAGCCACTATAGATAAAAAGAACAAATCATTCCCTCCTCCTCTGAAATAGCCTTTTATCAACTTTTAAATCACTTATGTTCCTCCCTCAGTTGTCATCATTTTTTTCTGTTGTTTTCTTTTTTTTTTTTTTTTGGCTGAACATCACCAGGGTCTTTCAACCCTCCTCTGTAGGTGAGGTATTTTAGAACCTTGATCATTCTTGTTCTTCCCTTTTAGACCTCTCCGACAAGTGCACATTTTTGTGGAAGTGCAGTACCCCAAACTGAACACAGTGTTTCAGATGAGGTGTTACGATGGCTAAACATCACAACTTCTGCACTGTGCTACTGTCTGCACAGCCAATGCATTGTTTGTGGGTTTGCCACGGCAAATTGCCATGATTCATTTCTGGTTGGGAACTCTTTTAATTCCCATATCTTCTTATTGCATACTGCTACCTGCTAATAATGCCCTTTGAAAGTCCCACCCACAATTTGAGCTGACAACCAACACTCCCTTCCTTTCACAGCAGTGCTCCCAGTTGGTAGGTCAACCAGTTGACTGGAAAGTTAATCAGACATCAGGGAAAGACTCACAGAGAAAAGGTTAAAAAATAATTTGCCTCTACTTTGCAAGTCATTTGCTCTGCAATTCTGCCTTGTTTATACACAGGGTTCATTCCAAGTGGGACTTGCTTCTCCTGCAATTTGCCCTTGTCACAAGACTGTCACCATAATGAAAAGAGGGTTGAGGGTGACTTAACCAGCTCTAATGGAGTGGCACCCTCATTAAGGGTGCTGTTAAGTCTGTCTGTCAGAGAACCACATCAGTGGAGCTCCAAAGTATCCTAAAAGGGTACATACTTTCCTAAGGGAAGATGTTTTGTAGCTTTTCCCCTGCATATGTACATGCATTTAAAGTCTAAACTGTGCACCATGTTCAGCAGAAGAGCTTTCATAGTAACACAAACCCCATGACACAATATGCTGCTGATTTGCCTGCTAGAGCTCTCTGGAAATGCATGAAAGTAAGGACTTCTGTTTTAAAGGGAATGGCATAGACATCCATAGGTCTATTCAGCTCCTTATTCCCCTGCTCCAGGACAGAGATATAAATATAACACTTCAGGGAAAGTTTCTCTGACGGTCATTTGCTGAAATAGTGGTAGCTCTGTTCTTGTCCCTGCACCAGTGACCTGTGTTTTTGCCATGTCAACTCTGGGCATCAACATTTTGCTACAAGAACTTACTCCGCTATTCTCACTTGTAAGACAGACCCTTTTGCTGGCAGCCCTGTCCCCTCTAAGAGTACATTAACCATTTCTAACAGAAAGCATTTATAGAAAATTGAGGTGTCATAGTACAGATCAGGGAGAGGAAAGATGTATCACAGTGTGTTAGAAAAATGTCAGGTTGTGATATCTTGCACAGAGCTGTAGAAATGTTTTCACTAATTCACGTTGGCAGTCAGATTAGGTAAGTCAGTCATATTAACTCTAACCTCTAAGATAAAAGGGGGGCGGTGGAGAGCAGGAATAGACCTTTACACACCTAGCAAATTTACAAAGGTTTCCATGCAGGAGCCAGCTTTGGCAGAGAACTGATGGTTGTCACTATACAGTTTATCAGAGGAGGGAGGGAGAAGGCTTGAACAAAGCTCTTTGGTACCAATAACAACGAACATATTCTATTAGGTGAAGGCAGGGACTGTCAGCTCCTGGCAAGTAAGCCACTCCATTCCCATGAAGAGAAGACTTTTGCCTTAAGCATATTATCCAGGGCTGCCAAACCATCCTTGCTGACAAGGTTTGTCCCCTGGCTGTTTTGTCTGGTTCAGCACAACCCGTTCCCCAAGTAGGGGCCTTCCAGGTTCCCTTGAGGGTGATGACAATTCCTCATGCACTGCAGTTCTTCTCATCCCAAAGCATCCCTTCCTATGACTCCAGGCAACCTTCTTCCCTGCAGGTTTTTTGCCTTTCACATGATTGTAGCTTGGTTTGTTGCTGCAGCCCCATTAAACACTGTCATGCCAAGTTGTAGCTCCTTAACTCTGTCCTACTAAATCAAAAAGAGGAGCTTTCTGCTCTGGAGGATGGAGATAGAGAGGACGAGCCTGGGAGGCTTGACAATCAAACCAACAGGGAATGACCCTGAGCAGAATGAGCCAGGCGTCTGCTGCTGCTCGGAGCTGGCAGAGGCCTTTTTGCAGAAGGAGCTGCAGCAGACGGCTTTGATGTACGCAGGAGGAAGGCTTTGAAGGCCCGCTTGCATCAGCCATGTTTCCTATCCCCTGGCTTCCTAATTGGACCCAGTAAAGTAAATAATGAACTCAAACAGCAAATCTGCTTGGCAATGCTAGTCTGCTGGCAAGATGCCCCTCTCTCCCCTCGCCCTTAAAAGATAGCCTTGTAAAACCCCATGGATTCTGGAGTATCATGCCCTGTTGACAAGCACATCTTCCTATGCTCTCATATATATATGAGAGACATACATATAAGATATATATATTCTGTATCTTAAATATTATGTATTTTATGTATTTTANTACTGTTGTGGTCTTAAACTAAAATGAAGTTCAGACCCACAGAAAGTATCTGTTTGTATTTGGTCTGTGGAGAAAGACACCCTGCTTCTGTACTTGTTTTCCTTCCAAACCTCTTTGTAGTTGTGAAGAGGGGAGAGCAAAGGGGTTATGCATCTTTGTTGGGCCCTCCTCTGCCTAAAACAAGATGCGAGAGGATAAAAAAGATTGCAAGTCAATAGATGCCATTTGAAGGTTTGGGTTTTTTTTGTGTGTGNTGTATTTTAAAAATATATAAATCCCACTGTATGTGCAGAAATGCAGGTTTACACCATCCCCACATATTTATAGGTCCTCTTCACCTCCGTCCAAATGGCCCCTTGCACTGCTGTGCACCATAACTCTTTCCTGAAAGGCTAAACTCTTCCTTTATAGAAATGCTACACACCTAGATGAAACTCCAATTGTACTGTGTGTGGACAGATCTTTCTCAATGCATTCAGCTAGGTGCTCTACCAGAGAGGTCTTGCCCTTCATGCCCTAGTTCCTTACTTCTCCAAAGGGGAAACTAGTCTGCAAAGGTGGCAGTCACATTTTGCTCCACCCTCTCCTGTTTTTGCATCTAATACTGGGCTCCTTCTTGTGCAGGAATCACTTCAGATCTCTTTTTTTATATATATATATATAATTTAAATACTGTTGTGGTCTTAAACTAAAATGAAGTTCAGACCCACAGACAGTATCTGTTTGTATTTGGTCTGTGGAGAAAGACACCCTGCTTCTGTACTTGTTTTCCTTCCAAACCTCTTTGTAGTTGTGAAGAGGGGAGAGCAAAGGGGTTATGCATCTTTGTTGGGCCCTCCTCTGCCTAAAACAAGATGCGAGAGGATAAAAAAGATTGCAAGTCAATAGATGCCATTTGAAGGTTTGGGTTTTTTTTGTGTGTGTAGAAACTTCCAATGCTGAACTGCAGTTTTTGTTCTCTTTGCACTCTCCATTTATTGTTTAAGGTTTTGCTCGCCCAACTTTCTTCCTTCCCTCTGCACTTTACATTCCCTAGTAACAGGCTTCTGAAAGACAAAACAAAAAATGTTTTACCTCCAGCTGGGATTTTTTTTTTTCCCCTAATTCAAAACTTTACAGTTTTCATTTATCAGTCTCTGTCTTCTCAGCCATCACAGATTCCAATGAGCTTGGCATCTTTTCTCCCTGTCCCTTAGTTGAGAGGCTTGTTTTTAGCAAAGAGATCATCAGAGAGCAGCAGATGGTGGATGAGCAAAGGGACCGATAGTGTGAGGAAGGAAGGCAGAAAAACTGGCATGGCATAGGAAGCAGTGAAATGGGGAAAGCTTGAGAGTGAGAGAAAAATAGATGGAGAAAGAGGGGGAATGAAGAAAGGGACAGTGTCTGGGAGAGAAAGATGCAAACAAAGTGAGATTCTTCAGTGACTGAGAAAGAGAAAATGGAAGTCAGCTACTGACAAAGAGAAAAGCACTGAGACAGAGCGAGCGGGAGAGACAGGAGGCACAATGGTGGCAGAGAGATGTACGGCACAGAGGGAGGTACAGACATCCCGTGTGTAAAGGGAGCCATGAAATAACACTGCCAGAGGGAAAGGAACAGGGGGTCACATGTAGTAAGGCAGTAATTACTCTGTTTAAGCAGCGAGGCACAGCAGGGTATTTACTGTTGACGCTGGACTCATGCCTCCCATGCCCTTAGGTCTGTAGCTATTACACATAAACCAAAAATCCAGTGCAGTGCCAGGGAGGACCCTGTCTTTGTGAATGAGAATGAGTCAGATCAGGAGGAAACACCCTGGCATGGTTTCCCCTGGCGTTCACGGGACCTTGCTCATCAGCAATCGCATTTTCTCCTTCTGTGCAAAGCTTGCCTGCTGAGCCAAGGACTGTGCCTGAGGAGCTCCCTGGCTGGAGCAGCACAAGCGCCTGCTGGCACAACCAGGGTTAAGAAAGCCTGCAATGATTTTGGTGGGGACTTTCTCCCCAAACCCCACACATCTAGAATGCAAATAAAATCTTCCAGGTTGAAAGTAGCCTCCCCAGACTGAGCAACGTCTCTGTGCTCTGTCTTTAGGGACACAGTGCTGACCAAATCCATTGGGAGACCACTTGGGACAACTTGTCATTGCTGATGTCTCTGCCCAGGATCTGGAAGCCAAAAACTGACAGCTCAAACGCAACTTGCATCCCAGCCGCGGTTGCACGTCAGTGGGGGCTGTCTGCTTGAAGTAGCCACAGCAGGTCAGATGCACTTCTGAATTTCCACTCCCTCTTCAGTCACGAATAAGAGACCACTAAATTTCATTGCACTCTCTTGCACACAACCCCGAGTGTGGGAAGGAAGCAGGTGTGCAATATACCACAGCATCTCAGCAACTGATTAGATTTTCCATTCAGAATCCGTATGTGAGAACAAGAAAGAAAGAGAACCACACCCTGAAAGAAATCCAACCCTGCATCAGGTCAAAGCCTTCTGTTTGACCAGTGGTTTCTGCTCTTTGCTGAACCAGAAAAAGGAATTAGTGTTCTGCCTCAACCTGAACTACAATTTAAAAAAAAATAAAAATAATTTAAAAAAATTTGTGTCAAAGAATATGACATTTGGTTTTTACTTTTGTTTTTCAAAATTGCTTACTACATTTAACCCAAATTCACTAACACTTTTTTAATGAACATAAACAGCATCTTTTGGAAGATGAATTGCTCTGGAACTAAACTTGGCTGTGATGCCAATGTGTAAAGTAAATTATGAACCATGAGGTAAATTAAGTCATCTAATGTCACAGCTACAATATTATGCTCCCTAAATGTTGCATGCTGCAATATGAGTTGTCATGACTATGCTACCAAATATCAAGACTTAATTCTACTGCCAAGAAAATGACATATAAACATGAACAAACCAATATCTGCACTGTTTCTGCATCCCCAGACTTCCGAACGCTGCCTTTTGGAGGTTTACAACGACGTGAGGTGGAAGGTGTCATCAACTAGATGAATCACTCAGATGACATCAGATCTTTAAGTGTCTTAAGAAGGCAAAAGTTGTTAAGTGCTGAGGGCTGAGGGAACCATTCTGGAGCAGCTCATAAAACAGATGTTGAAAACAGAAGGTCCAACAAAGAATTGCAGCCCAGGCACAGGGGTGATTCTGTGTGCTCGCATGGATGGCAGCACACCAGTCTCTTGCTCTCGGCACTGTGGTCAGCTCTGCGGGGAGCCATGCTCTCTTCCTCCAACACCTACAAAAAAAGGATGGGTTGCCCCTGGCAAGAGGAACAGTGAGGGTTGAGGGAAATCAGTTGGTATTTGTTTCCCACTGTGTTAAGCACAGGAAGTTAATGTGAGCTGAGAGCTGAGGCAGGGGACTGGGTATTCTTGTACGTCATGGAAACCTATGAAAGGCAATTACAACACAGCAGCAAGCAGTCAACCATTACAATCTCCAGTGACTCCATCAGCTGGTTTCCTCTCATTTGGCCTCATGTACTCCCTTCCCTGCAAGTTTGGACAAAACACTCATGCTATCATTGTTTGAAAACAAGTTCTTCCTCACCGACCCAAGACCAAAAGAAGTATCAACAGCAACAAGTCCATTTGGGCTAAGTTCCATAAGAAGCTTGACTGAACCATATAATTTCTGTCCTGCCAGTGAAGAGCAGGGGTAGACTTGCAATGCAGTCCCTAGTTTAATTCCACAAATACTTTTATCAGTCCCAGGCCCAAACCTCATGTGATGATGCTTAGTGGAACCAACTGTGTCAGCCTGCCAATCTAGGAACTATAGGGTTGGTCTGTGCTTGGTGGCATCTTTAAAAATCCTTGTTGTGCTCCTTACAAGAGTCTTGTGTCTCCCATAGAGCAAGATGTGCTCAATATACTATTGTGTGAGAATAAAGTGGCTCACTTTCATGGGCACCCATGAAAATGTTTCCCTGTTTTTAAATATAATGTTCCCTTCTGTCTTATGTCTGTTCATATTTCTTGGGATGAGGGGATAAGAATGAACACAGAACTTCAACCTAACCTTAAAATGACAAAAAACTCCAAACAAACAAACAAACAAACAAAAAAAAAACCCACCAAAAAAAAAGCCCAAAACCAAAAAAACAATCCCAGAAACTCCATCCATAGAATTCTATCATTGAAACTTGGAAGAAGGCTTGAGAAATTACAAACTGGCCCAAATTTACTTGAAATTACTTTAGAAGCTTACACATTGCTGTGGCTCTTTCTCTGCAAGCTGGAGCTAGACTTTTCATAGCCAGATCACACAGCCCCTGAATCTGCAGTGCTTTTGCAAGATGGCAATTCCTGCAGCTCATCCCTGACTTCAGTGAGGCTACTCTGAACACCGAGTTCACAGCTAAAGACTGGGATTTCTGTATCAGCCCAGATCTTGCCACTGATCTTTTACATAGCTATAGTTTTCAACTGAGGAAATGAGGTCAAAGAGTTAAGCCACCCCTCAGCAAGATTTACCCTTTCAAATTCGTGTCAGTGTGTTGTGATGCCTGGCGCCAATATTTGTATAGGTGGATTAGCTTCTTGAAAAATCGTTTTGTTTGCTTTTCTGTTGACCACTCTCCTTGCTGCAATGGTTCTCAATTAAATCTAGCACAGTCACTGCCTGACACCATCCCCCGTATCTGCTCCTCGTGGAAGCACAACAAGGGATCAGGAGATGAGGCTAAATGGATGGAATTAGGATTGAGCAGGCATGAAGCATTGCCAGGTATCAAGGCAAGGATCACAGAGGTTTTGAGGCAGGGTGGGGTGTGCTGGGAAGATATTGTTTGGACTCACACGCTGCAGGGACTTTTGATCAATTGGGCTGGCTCCTGTGATATTATCATCTGAGGTAGCTGCTGTTGATTCATAGTGATACTGGTCCAGATAAATGATTGCTTCAGTCCAGGATATTTAATTCCCAAGCTATAGCCACTCCCTTGCTTTCCACAAAATAAGGTCTCTCTCTCTTCCTCGCAAACTAGCAAGGCACTGACTGTGAAGGAGGAGGAAGGCATTTGTTCAGTGACTAATATTGCAGCTTTTACCGTCCTAGAAGGGAGGCAGGCAGAGAGGAAATACAAACAGTGTTTTTGAGCTCTTTTAGCTCCCTGGTGCAACTCCTACCATTTTGAGTGCAGTTGTTGGTCATCCGTGCCACTGAAAATCACGGCTGTGAGGCAGTGTCACTCCCTAGGGATATGGGAAAAAGAGGGGGGAACAGCAGAAAGGGAGAAGACAGAAAACGATGAGTAGAAGAAAGTTTCAGAACTACTCCTTTCTGACTTCTAGCTTACCCCATGAGTTTAGGAAGGGGTCTGAGGACAAACCAAAAAGATATTTTGCTGCCTTTGTCCCAACTACCTAATACTTTTTCTTGTGATAATTACAGAAAATGGATTCCAAGAACTGTAACACTGCTGGCATAAGAAAATTACAGCCAATCACATCAATCTAAAATATCTCACTGGGCTTCACCTCTCTGTATCCACCTGTTACTGTCATGGACAGGAATCCACTTACTTCTCCCCTCCCAACTTCCCAAATGCATTTGTCTCCTCTGAGGAGAGACATGTCTTGCTCTGTCAGGAGCCCCTGGCTGCTACAGGAGCCAGAGGCATCCCCAAGATGCATGGAAGACTGTAAAGCCATCCATTTTATGCTGAGGACTCACCGGCTCCTTGCAGCAAAACTCCTGAAGAGGCAGGAGTTCCATTAGAGTGCTTTTGCAACGATACACTGGTGAGAGTTTTACTGTAACTGAAGCAGCAGTTGTTCTAATTAAACCAACACAGAGCCGGCCACCTTAATCACCAGCATGATTTCATTTTCCTTGAAAAGAGAAGGGAAGAGGAATGAAAACCGATAAGAGAGGGGGAAGATGGAGTAATGTGCTGAGTCCATTTGCTCCTTGTACCTCAATTTAGAGCACTAAGGAATTTCTCTCATCTCTGTAAAGATTAATGTGAGCTTCTGATGGAATGTTTTATTAAATGGTTATATAATAATTAATGCTTGAAAGCAGAGTTTCCAAAAGCCACTAAATGCTTTAACAGGACAAGACCCAATGGCTTTCAATGGCATTTGTACTTGCAAGTCATTCAGGTGCACTGGAAAATTTCACCTCTACTCCCTTATTCAAATGAGTGCCTCATTTACTCCATCAGCATGACCTTGTCAGGCTACATGGAAGAAACTAGGGGCAAGGGTGAAAACCATGAGCCCTCTAGGGAGAGGGTCCATGTTTCCTCAACCTTGAGTGGAGGAGGTGCCAGCAGCACATGGCCTAAGCGAGAAATCTATTAGCTGAGGAGCAAGTACCCAGGCACCAAGGACACCTGAGGAAATAACAGCACAATAATTCCCGTCCTGACTCTCCCAAAGCCTGCAACAGGGAGGCACATTCGTCCCCGATACAAGGCATGCCGGCAGGCCAGATAGAAATGCTGCTGGCAAGCTAGGAGGCCAGTGGGCCAAAGCTTAATAGGAAAACAGCAGTGATTTGTCTCCACCACTATTTATGTTTCAAGCACATGACAGGCTGTCAGTGGAAGTGAGTGCTGCTAAATTTACTGCTTCTCTGATCTCCGCCACAGTTGCATACTTGACAAGTCACTTCATTTGAAGGGCTAGGTGTTGGGCTGGGCTTTCCTCCCCCACACTCTCCTCCAGTTAAAGCCACAAGCCAGCTGACTTTACACTGCACACTCTCTATTAGGCTATATTATAAGGGTGTGAGTTTAGAAACAAGGGATGTTCCCAGCATATTCATTTTTAACCCCAATACATGCCGGTCTTAATCTGGGCCACTTGACTGCAGATGTGCGTTTGACAGGACACACACACCTGAACCAAACTAACACCATCTGGGTTCCAGGGACAAGCATTCGAAGACGGAGAACGGGAGAGCACGGTGTGCACCAGCGAGTGCCTGCTGGGTGTGTGGGTGACAGCTACAGAGCATCATAAGGAGAGCAGTCTGAGAGCTCATGAAGATGAGGGAGGAAATGCATGTGGGTGAAAGTGTACACAGGAATTAGACTCTGCACGTGTGTATGTATGTGTACAGCTGGTGGAAAAAACACACATGGGAGCACGGGTGTGGGACTGGAAGTATGACGGGGCGCTAGTGCGAGAATGTGAAGCAGGGAAGGATGGTAGTCAGGGAGAGAAGGTGAGAGGACAAGCACAGGGGTGTGCCTGTGGTCTTTTGTGTGGACAGCAGAGCTGCACATCATGTAGGAACATTTGCTCCTTCATTTCCTCTCTTTTTGGAGGACTGCAGCTCAGAGCATCACTTGCCTCCGCTGTCCCAAGTGTTGCATGGTGCCTGCATCCACGCTGCCTCATGCACGCCTGCAACAAAGCACCTTTCGGCAGGTGGGACAAGAGAAGAGGCCTCATTAATGGCTGGTTTCAAACACTCCTGGAATGCAGTAAGACGCTGCTGTTTGATGATGCAGGCCCTAAGAAAATCCAGACCTTCCCTTCTTTTTTTTTTCTAACTTGCCCTCATTACACTGCAAACACCTTGAAGGGCTCTGGTCTTAGCTGCTTGAAAGCTGCTCCCTGCTTTATGAATCTGTGCTGCTGGGCAGCACCGCATCTTCTCAAATGCTCTCTCTCCTTTTGGCCACAGATATCAAGTCAAGGTTGTCAGGAATATGATGTTCTGAAAGATGGCCAGAGGGGACTGGGCACATCCTAGTGCCCCAACCACTCCTTTCCTTTCTTTTATATGCAGAGAAGCTCTGCTTTCTCCTGCACATACTCTTGATCTCACCCACAAGATTCTTTCATTTTATTCTTTCATGCATACGGTAAATCACGCCAAGTGAGTGCATACAAACACATACCCCTACACAGAGTGCCATGCAAAAGCAGGACACATCTTTTTTTTTCTGTCACAAGGATTCAGACAATTGCAATGCTCCCCAGCCCCTTCACAACGCACTCTGTTTGCTTTTCCAGTGCTGCAGGCCAGAGGCCCTTGTTCTGCAATTGCGCCGCATAGTTTATATGATTAAATGTAGCATCTGCAGCTATATTAGCCGGGCTAATAGTGACAAGAGCTATCAATCTTCATACTTCAGCCAATAAACTGATCACTAGCTGGGGACAGAAATCTCCCCTTGTCTCTCATCACCATAACGTACAAACTGCACACTTTATGAGGGTTTCATGTCGCCGTATGCACAAACTGAGGTTGCAAATGGGCCACTTCTCTCTCTCCTGGTAGTTTTCAGTGCTTCAGCACTGCACTGCATTGACAGCAGGCACTACAGTACATAGCATACAGTCACCCCTCCTGTACTGCAGCATCTTTTCCTCTTTATCAGCTTTGCCAGTGGAAGCATCTGCAATGGCTTATCAATACTTTGTCCTCTCCCTGCTGATCTGTGGATGCCAGTTACACACTGACAAAGGTTGCCTCTTTAGAAACCCAGGAGTGGACAGAGGGAAACAGAGAGAGGTGGAGCTTGTGAGTTAGAGACTGACAAATAGTTTTGGGTTATCTTCCATTCTTTCTTTGGATCACCGCTTTCCAAAGCAACATTTTTATGAGCAGCTCATCCAAGGTTGCTTTAAATTTTACATGGGGTGGGGGAGAAGCATGACAGTCATGCCCTCCCACCTGGCCTCCAAGGACCAGGAATTCATCCACAGTAATCATCCATGCCCTGTGGATTGAGGTCCTCTGACACTTTTACTGGATAATAGCCTCTTAATAATCCAGCCATCCAATCAAATTCCTTTTTATCACCTCTCCAATACCAATACTCTGCCTGAGCATTCTGTATAGGCGAGGACTCAGTGGTGAAAAGAAAAGCCTGCAACTTCTGGCCATAAGGTACTGAAATAATACAGAAAAAAAGATTTTCATACCCCTTCTCCCAAACCACTTATTTCTCAGCTGCTCTCAAAACTGCTGTCCTTGTATTTCTAAGTCCAGCATTCCAAATGGGATGCTGGGTTTCATTAAAAAACTTCCTGGCCTATAGGTTATGTCAATATCCTGGTGGAATTTTATGCCACTAATCTCAGCAGTCTGCAATTGCAGAACAGTTGAAGGAGGGGAGGAATGTTAACTACATTAAAATGGCAAATTCACCCGCAGAATGTATTTTTTTTCACTGCTTCAGGAGCAGAAGGTCCTGAGATAATTTTCAGGCAGTATGAGCATGCACACAGAGGGGAATGCAACAAGCAGGAAGGAGAGAGAAAAAGAGAGAATGAAGGAGAATGGCGAGCAGGGGAAGAACTGGCAAACCAACAAACAAAATTAAAAAAAAAATAGCATAAAGAAGGTACTTTGTGAGACACAAGTCTTCAGGAGAAGGACAGAAAAGGAAACAGATCAGGAAATGAGACACAGCATGAGATACAGATGAAAGGTTGATTTAAAAAAATCAAAAGGTGCAGAGCATTAGGGCAAGCAAGCAGAGGTCTGAGCCAGGTGAACTGCCATGGGAAAGCAGTGTAGAACGTAGTTAGTGCTGGCTGGGAGTACAGCATACAAGGGGTAACTGAGGCCTGAGTCTCTCAGATGTGTTACAGTTATATTGATCTGTGGTAAACAATTTCACTGCTCACAGGCAATACAAGGCTGTTGGCAGCACCACGGAGGGTCTCAGACACTCCATGGTATGTACACATGCACAGGACATACCGGTAGGAAGAGAGGTAGGACCCCATGACCTTTGACAGTGAGGGCTTGGGACAAAGTGGGAACATCTGGTGCTAATTCCTCTTCCTGACTTTCTGCCTGTTTCATGTCATTAGAGGCAGATAAAATACGCTGTTAATTACCATCTCATTTCTAGATAAACAAGTGCTCTCATTGCTACCTCCTCAAATACAGAGAAGTCCTCTAGGTGGTCTCCATTAATAAACTTCCCTATGTTATGAGACAGTCTGCACCTCATGGATCAAAAAGACAAGGAAGAAGCCATAGTCCCAACCCCAAGACAATCCCAGCACTGCAGGAAATCTAGAAGATAATCTCCAGCACTTTCCATGTAGCCCTGGAAATTCTCCCATGCATTTCTTTCCCTTTTCTTCCCCTAGGTTCTTGCTATGAACAAGTCCTGGTTTGCATGGAGGCCAGCGTGGCTGCCAAAAGACTCGGGGTGGAAAGTAAAACTGTGAGTCTCTCCAGTCACTTGTCACTGGGGTCATTTGAGGTTTTGGTGTACTCACTTGCAAATCTGTTCCGGCGGGTAAAGGCTCCTCATGACAGGCTGATACAGCTGGGAGACATGCAGTGGATCTGAGCCACCTGACGCATGCACAAGAGGGAGCCTATAAGCAGGGATGCAGCAGGAAGCTTCTTCAAGAGGGGATGAGGATGAAGCCCAACCTGCTGGAGACCATGGGTCCGCTCCTAACACAGCATGGGAAATGGTCTTGCTGCTCTGTGATCTCCTGAACATGCAGCTTGCCCAAAGAGGCTCTCATTTGTTATATATAGTAGGAAGGCTGAGTTCTGCTATGAGGGCAAAGAGCTCTCCAATCAGACCTGAAAAATTCTGGCTTTTTCTACACCCTCTTTCATCTGAAGACACTTGCAGGGAATCACGGGAGAGAGCTAGAGGAAGGAGAAACTGAGATACCTATTCAAGTATTTCTTACCTTAACCCAAAAGACTTCCTAAGCTCTTTCCAAACAGAATTTGGCTGGAGGTGACATATAAGCCTCTAAATTTGAACCTCCTTGGGAAATTTGTGTGTGCTGCTCCTGCCAACATGCGATGTTAACTCATATATCACTTGCTTAATGATTCAGGGATTTGTACACTTTAACATGGAACAGATAGTGAGTTGGAGGCAGGAAGGTTTGACTCCCCATCTGTGTTTCTGTACACTCACTCATCCACAAAAGTGGTTGATTTCTGTGCTAGCCCAAAGGCAAGCATGGCTTTTTCAATTAAGAAAAAAGAAAGAATAGACATTTAGGAGCCTTCAGAGAGATAGAGATAGGTTGATGCTGGCAGAGAGTATCTAGCACTGCTCAGAGTCATGAAGAGGAACATGGTCTTGCTTCCCTTTCCAGGCAGGAATATTGCTCCCACCTGTGCTGTGGTGCCCATCACCAGGCCTGTGCAGTAGGGGATGCCTTAAAGAGCTGGGGCAGGAACATAGGCTGTTGACATGCTCGCCTATATACTTTTCCCAGTTTTCTGCACAGTAGCTATGGAGGTGCTAGCAGCCTTTCCAGTTCCAACATTGGAATCTAGGTGATAGATTAAATCTCAGCTTAGGCAAGAGTCTTTCTAGGGAATGAAGCTGCAGAAATTCCTACTGAGTTTTCTCCGGAGAAATGCAGTCTAAGGTAGATTCAGACTAATAGCCTAAAAATTGTTCCTCTCTAAAAGCAGAAAATGCCCAAGGCATTTTTCTTGTGCTTGTGCAAAAGACACTGATCACAAACCTGTATACAGCACTACATTCTGGGTCCCTTCTGTAGGGAAAAATCATTACGCAAAATCACACGCATACACCCAGGGACAAAGGCAAAGGATGAAAAAAAAATCTGTGTGCAGAGGGAACGGTTGCAGCTGTTTCAATTTATGAGACAAGAAATTGTATTTCAAAGAGAATACAGGCATTTTCCCCTTTGAGAAAGTTATTAACCAGAATTCTCAATAAACTTTATTCTATTTATTTCATTCCATTTTATACTGCATTTTACAGGGTTCTGCAATGCCAAGAAGAGCTCAGAAGCCTCAGACCTAGCCATCCCAGAGGTCTTAATCACCTCTCCTGCTTTTTGACCTCCTGCTTCCAGTTTCTCACCTGTTTTCCCTTCTTCATTTTACATGCCTCTTTTTGTCTTTTCAATTCTTCCTCTTACCCTCTCTCCCTCCTCCTCTTCCCCTATTTTTCTCCTTTTTATCTTCCAACCCTTTACTCCTTCCATTCGTATATCTGCCTAAAAGACTAAAACCTGACTGTAACTCAGCTGTTATTGCAATGACACAAAGCATTCATGGAATAGCGTACTGAAGAAACATCTAGAAGAAGAATTCTTACACTTACAGCTTTGTTTTGCTTTTATAGTCGTCTGTTACATGGCAAACACATGTTGTGATTGCTCCAAGAGAGACAATGCCATATCACACCACATGTCTGGAAAAGATTTCATTCTTCTACTTTGAAGCTGTAGGGAATTGAACCGGAGAAGGAAAAAGAAAAAAAAAAAAAAAGGAGATGGAAAGAAACCACTCCACAAATAATGGTATATACTATAGCTAAAGAGAAATTATGGGGAGATGTTTGCGCAAAGAACTTTACTTATGGAAGCTGGGCTGCTGGAAATTTCATTGAAGATGATCCACTGAAGATGTGTTTGATTTGAATTGATAAGGGTCTGTGTCTACTTGCACTTGCAGACCCTGATGGAAAGCTCAGGGGTAATTAAAAAACTTTTTCATATACTAGCTTTGATGCTTAGGAGATTCATCAAGAAAGCAGGAAGACAACAGAAGATATCATAGAGGTGTAAAAGAGGGAGTAAAAACCAGAGAAAGATGGTCAGTCCAGTAATTGAATGCATACCTGCTCTTAAAAATGAAAAATTTACTGTGGAATGTACATCCATGTTTCACTCCCACTTGTTTACAAGATATCAAGTAACTTAAGGAGATGAAAGGTTTACCCATGAAGGAAAAACAATAAACCAAGCAGTTATATAACTAAAGGACACTATTTTCTTCTTAATCCTCTCTCATTGCTGGAGGAAAGACAGAAGCCCAGGTGGACCACTGCTCTTTTTCTGTCAAGGCTGCTCTTAGACACATCCTCTGTATCCTGTTGCTTTCCACTTCTATCTTACAGTGTCTGAACCCACATTTTTCAATGCTTACATTTGTGTGTGGTCAACTTCGTATAACACAATTTTTATGCAGCAGCCTGGAAATGAAAGTATAACAAGCACTGCAAAACTGATATTCTCCTCATTAAAAAGAGAAAAATCCTCCTTCACCAAGTATGACCTAGTATCTGCAGCTCCCTTTTGGACAATATATATTGTGCTGCACATACAATGGAAGCAATAAATATGCCATTATTTAAAATAAGAAGAGGCTTTCTAATAGGGCAGTGAGTGTTTGGCATGCAGTCATTGATTTAAACATCAGCCAAACAGGTAATGATTAAAAGATAAAAAAATATGCCTGGTGGCCTCACTCAAGAGCCCAATCAGCACATTACAAAACAAACCTTCCACATTTTTTTGTACAATAACTCTCTGGGTAACTCCTGCTGAGAAGGGTCCAAAGCCCTGGTGTGTGAAGCATTTGACCCTGCTGCCCAAAACCTCTCCATTCACAGAATCACAGAATTTCTGAGGCTGGAACAGACCTCCAAGATCATCAAGTCCAGCCTATGACCCAACACCATGACATAAAATCTTTCCTTAAACACCTCCAGGGATGGTGACTCCACCACGTCCATGGGCAGTCCATTCCAGTGTTCTATCACCCTTTCTGTGACAAAGTGTTTCCTAATAGCCAACCTAAACCTCACCTGAAGCATCTCCAGGCCATACTTGTCACCAGTTGCCTGGGAGAAGAGCCCGACAGCAACCTGCCTACAACTTCCCTTCAGGCAGTTGTAGAGAGTGATAAGGTCCCCCCTGAGTCTCCTCTTCTCCAGGCTGAACAACCCCAGCTCCCTCAGCCTCTCCTCAAAGGACTTTCCCTCCANTACTTATTGTCATCTGCAAAGTTACTAACGGTACATTCGATCCCCTCATCATTCAGAAAATAAAAGACTTCAGCTTCTAGTATTTTCAGTCTTGTGCTTTCCCTAGCACACAAGTCATGATATAAATTAAGCAAGAGCTCAGTCTTCTACAGCAAGCAATGATCACTACGCACACCAGTAGAGGAAGGGTCTAGTCTTGGATGAGAGCAGCTGCTATACAGCACTATACAAGCAGCCTTTTTCTGTTGCCCATTGCATGTGCCTACCTTCACTGGTCAAGGAACCCTCCTTTGTATCCTGAAATACCTACACGTGCTCATAAGCCTCTCTACAGCCAACCTGCAACCCAGTGTCAGACAAGCTTATGCTGAACTACTCAGGGTTTTGAGGTTGAACAAAAACAAATTGAAAAAAAATATAGCATACTAGAGACAGTCTTTAGTGTGAGCATTCTATGAACCTGACATGGAAACAACTGACCATCTTACTGATTTGAGCAACGCTGCTTCTCTTTCAATTCACCCGCTCTTAACCAGCTGACTGAACTGTCTCAGGAGACTCCCTGGTTCGGAATTCACCTCCACGCAGCTCTTCCTGTCCATCTCTTCTTAGTAACCAGTCTTTCTTTTCCAATTCCCTCAGTATGAATAAGAATATCTCTGCAGGGAAAAGTCGTCTTTCTCTGCAGTCCTCAGTTTAATACTCTGACATGGCATCAATATCCTGCTGCTATCTCTTTCTTCTAATTAAGTTCTACCTCTGCCTTTTATGCCCCTTCTCCATAAGTCGTTCAATTTTCCTCTTCTCTCTGGTTTGTTTCCCCCTTCCTGGTGGGGTTCTTTTTTTTTTTTTTTTCTTTCCCTTTCCTCCTCTCTTGGAAACTTGCCAGAGATAGAGCAGAAGGGAGCACACCGAGAAAGGTTAGGCAAACACAACATTATTACCAGAATCAGCAACATACTGCTCATTAAACATTTAAAATCAACAGTTGCTGGCTTGATCTGCCAATATTGTGAGAAATGCCAGGTTTAGCTCAAGGTGCCTCTTGTTTCCAAAATGGCTTTATTTATGATGTGGGAGCTGGTGGCTGCCAGAACAAAACCCTACCTCCAGCGACCAACAACACCCAAGCTACAGGCAGCTACACAGAAAGTTCCCCAGCGAGCACCAATCACTTCTGCCTCCCCGTCGCCCCCGCTGCTTTCCAGAAACAAATGGATGTGTAAGAGCACAGAAATGTGTTTGCAGGAGATAAATTATTTATCTGAAATTTACTGTTGTGAAGTCAGCGTAATTCTCAAATCCGCAGACATATTTTATGCACTGATAGGATGTTTCAAACAGGGGCATTTGGACACGTTTCTTCCCTCCTCCTGCAAGTATTAACGCAATAATGCCTCACCTGGAAAAGAAAGAGCTGATGCCGGAGCTGGAAAGGCAATGGGATAATATGCTTGTAGTTTTGTATTGTGTCCCAGTAAACAAACCAGCATAACACTCTTCCCTCCATCCCTCAAGTCTCTGTGATAACTTGCCTTTATTTTTTTTCTCCCAAGTGTACAATGTTGATGCATTTGGTAGTTGAAAAAGACAGGCTTTATGCCGTATCAAGTACAAACATCACTACAGTAGGCAAATCCCAGAGCCCTCCAGCTCTTCCAGTGTCCTCCCTCTTGCCCTGCATCAGTCCTCGCTCTCCCAAACCAGATCACTTCTATACCCATGCACACACCCACATGCTTACTGCTATGTGGGCACTCCCCTTTCTTCTTCTGACTTCTGTGATATTTCTGCATTAATTGAGGCCCATCAAATATAACACTCTTTGAGGAGTCCCTTGGGTAGCACAGGCTATCTAAAACCATGCCACTGACAATATTATGAGTAGGCATCCAAACTGAGATTTATTCTTTCTAGAAAATAATTTTGGGAAATATTTGCCAATTATTCTGAAGGGAACAGAGCTGATTCCTGGGTCTTGGTGTGAAGATCTATTCACTCTGAGCTGTGTTGGTTTGAAGCATAAAAAATAAGATTGTCTTCTGCTAAGGCATGAGTAAAGAGGTCAACTATAAACCACACAGTTCACACAGCAGATAATCAGCCCAACATTTCTGACAAGCTCTTGCCCACTGAGCAGTAACGAGTCCCACAGATGCTCACAGGCACCCTTCACTTTAAGTCAGTCAGAATGGAAATGAGTATGTCCTGGACATGTCTCTCCCTTTGTTCTGCACAGGTGTATTCAAATCAGTACATGCTCAAAGAGAAGCCAGTGGTTTGTTCAAGGCTCTAGTAAATCCAAAAGGCAGCAGTAAAGACTGTGGTTTTCCAGACTATAAGTGAGCATTTCTGAGAAATAAGATGGAATGCTTCCAACAATCCGGAGTTCCTGCAGAGAAGTCCCAAAAGCTCCTCATTTTAACAATAATTCCATAAGTGGATGCACTCCCCCACCTGCCACTTAAGAAGCCTAATCACATACCAGATCCTCCACTGGAGTTGGCCATTGCACAGCACAGGAAAAGTTGGCAGTTATTTTCACTGAAACATAGCCTAAGCATCTCAAAATGTTGCCACTAGGGTTTACAGAGGGAAAAGAAAAAATAAGAATCCTTTTGATTTGAAAACAGTTACCCTCCTCCTTGCATCTGGGGTCCCTTTTGTTTGTTAATCCAAACAAACACCTAACCTGTGGTCAGATAAAACATGCTGAATTTTCACTGATAGGAACAAATTTTCACTGTGGCTACAAATAGCTATTCTTGTGTGCTGTTTGATATTCCACAGGAAAGATTGAGACCCTCTTCCCACCCTTCCCAAGATAATGACCAGCCGTTGCTGTCAACAGGACTGCAGGGCCCTGTCCAGGTCAGCCCAAAAGACCATATTCTCATATTTTCACTCTGTGGCAGCAATTGATGGTGAAAAATTGCTGCTGCAGCAACACAGATGCTAGGCAGCCACCAGAGACCTCAGTCCACAGTCCCATTATGGTAGAGTACCATGGATCCAGTAAGACCTGGACCACACCTGGCAAGTGATCCTCAAAGAGTGGGGCAGGCTGTGACCTGGCTACTCATCTTAAACAGAAATGGAAGTGTCAACATTAACCCAAGGAAGGAAGTGTCTATGGGTCACACTACATCTTTCTGGGCTAGAACTGAACCAGAACAGCCCTCTTGCTTTATCTGAGGCATCAAAACAGATAAAGCAGTAGCAGGTTTTGTTAACCAGACAATGACCTGACCAACCAATGACTGTAAAGAATGGATAGCACTCGTGTATCTCTTGCATCTGAAAAAAAGTACAACTAGCAAAAACCCACTTCAACCCAAAAAGAAACCCAAACCCTTTTGTAATGAGAACACACGTGATCTAAGCTCTAGATATGCAAGATAATTTAAACAGAAACAAAGTAAGTCTGAATGTCTAGGCGTGGTACCATGACCTGTGAGAGCAGCTACTCAAAACAGCAGTACTCCCTTTCTAGAAACCCAGCAGTAGTGAAATGGTTTGCTCAACTTGCAATATAGTTGTAGCTTTAGGCAGTACAATGATTTAACCATTTAATTGTCTGGAATCATTGGCCTAAAATGAGTGTTCAATAAATCTGACCCTGTATTAAGCCAGGAAGTTTCCCTAGTCCCTGCGGCTTACAGCGGCCAGCAGACCCTTGTGCTCCAAAGTGATGCTGTGCTACAGAACCATATCAGGGTCAGAAAAAATCTCACCACCTCCTCCCGAGAGTGTTTGCTGAGGGCTTGATCCTTCCGGACACAGGTCTCTGTAGATGCCTTCTTTATCTGAGCAAAGTGCGATAGTTGTGAGGGGGCAACTTCTTATCGATTTAGTTAAAGTGATGTTACCTGCCCTCTGCTCAGCATTCTCATATAATTTCAAGAGTGTTGTGTTTCTGTCAGTATAGACAGATTCACAGCAAAGTAAAAATCAAAATAAGCCATCCATGTGCACCTCCAGAACAGGGTCAATTTTAAAATCACACCTTTGGTTAAATGGGTGCAACTTCCTCACGTACCCAAGCCCCGAGCTCCCTTTTTAAGAATAGGTAGCACACCAAAAGCTATTTTCTTATGAGAAACCCCAGAAATAAGTTTCAGGCCTCAGAGAGAAGGATTAATTTGCTAGTAATGAAAGTGACACACAGGGAAAATGTAAAATCAATCTTGTGTTTAAAGGCAGAACAACACTGGCTCCACTTCCTTCTTTTTTTTTTCTCTCTCCCTTGCTTTTCTTCCCTCTCCCCATAGTGGCTTGTTACCACCGAGCATACATTATGCACATTACCCACAAGCCTCTGCTCTGTTTAAATTAAGAAAAGAAACAGCGTTTTTAATCAATCTATTTGCACTATTCTGCCACAACTCACAAAAGCAGTTTGATTTCTTTTCATTGCTCTCAAGAGAGCTGAACACAGATGACTAAAAAAACCACTGCAAACTAGTAATAATAATAGCAATAGTAGTAATAATTATAGTGAGCCCCCCCATAAAAAGGAAAGGAGAGGCACAGTTAGCCAGTCCTTGAGTAAAACACAGACTATATTAAAAAATATCAGGTTAAACGTAACCAAACCTCAGTGATCTGGCTCCTTGTGATGCTGGCAATCTCTCCCTTGTATCACCAACAGCTAAGATTAACTGCAAAACAACAGAGGGACTTCTCAAGCCTTTAAAAATCAGATTGTCTGTCTGCACCTTTTCTCCAGTTCCTGGCAATTCTGCTACATGCACATTTGGAAATGAAGTTTTTCCCAGGAATTCAGACCCTATCTTGGGCTTCACATACTCTACTATTCAAATGCTAAATTAAAAATAGCAGAGAAATGTTTAGCTGGTTTTACCCATAATGAATCACTGCCATAATTAGTTCTACCCTTCAGATCTAGGGAGTGCTAATTCTTTCCTTCTTTCTCTAGTAGAGGCCACAGGAGGAAAACCAGCCCATCACTTAACCAGATTGTTTCATGCTGAGAACTCCTGCTCAGTTTTCTATCCATGAAAATTGTACATGGGGAAAACCTTTTTCTCTCTCTTTGTTCCACAAATGAAGAGAAAAGAAGATCAGTCAACCCAAGAAAGAATCTTAAAACAGAACAAGGATCCATTGCTGGACCTCTAATGGGAGGAGACCTTGTAGCCACAGAAAATGGTTTCTCTCTGCAGATGTTCTTCTGCCTCCTCCACCATCCTAAGGCAGCACCCCACTTCTACATCTGAAACACCAATCCAGGGCAGCTACTGCTAGATGTATGCACATACTTTATGTTCCCAGACCTAAATATTCCTCAAGTCACCCGCATTTTAGATTCCTGGACTGAACTGTTCTGGCGGTAAAGATCCTGCCAGCATGGTGATATGTCTTTCTGCTCCAACCCAGATACATAACTTGTCCCTTTCAGCCATATCAAAGACATACACGGTACATTAATGCTAAATTATATTCACAGTTCAAACTGTGAAAAAGATTTACTATTCAAAGAAGTAAAGCCAGAGACCATATCCAAGATACAAATCTAGATGCTAGTTCAAAACTGAAACGCACAAGTATTTTGGGTTGTCAACACCTTAGGGTTTGGTTTATACTTATCTTTAACCAAAATACTGCCATTTTCCCCTGTGGCTTTAAAAATGGAAGAGAGGAAGGGAAGATACTGGTTATCTTCCTAATTGCTTCTTTGTAGCAGCCATCTGCATAGAAAATAATGCTGGGATTTGCCATGGGCTTTAAGAGAATTAGGTGCTCTCTATGCACACAGTCACTGGCTCTGGATGGCTAACTCCATTAGGCTATCTGGAAAATCCCAGCTAAGTAGTAACTCTCAGCAGTGCTGGGAGAAGGAAATGAGAAGGAGTATGACAGTCTAATGGTACTGTTAAAAAGTAGTGACTGCCCTCAGTATTGGCAGGGACTCTTTGAACTAGAGGAAGCACCATTTCAGAAGCAACAAGGAAATGGCAGGGTGGGTGCAACACACACAAGCACATCACAGAATATCTCTCAATTGCTGTTATCAACCTGTGGCATTAGAGACCACAATTACACAATTTCTTGCAGACACAGTGAAGAAAAGGAAGTGCCTGTGGACCTTCAGAGCCTGGGCTGGTTGCTACATGGATGAGTGACCACTACCACCCAGGGAGGGCTGCAGTATTTTCCAGCCAGAGAGCAAAAGGTGCTGTGCTGCAGAGCTCTCCTGCTGAAGAGCCCTAGACGGAAGAACTCCTTGCAGGTAATCAGGAAAAGCATCAGCCTCACCATGTTTGGAGCACACTGTAAGAGGGGTCTCTTCACATCATCTTTTCTCCTCTAATAGAACTAAAGCACTAGGCTCTGCCAGTATGCACTGGGGAAAAAGCAGCTATCAACTTCAGTAACAGAAGCAGAGGAACAGCAGGTCTACGGTCAGTGTTAAGGACTTGGACTTAATCAGTGTAAACCCCAGGCAGTCAATCAGTGCTAAGCCTAGACCAGAGTGCAGACCACATACAGGTATGAATGACACGGACTTTCCAATGGTGGGGGAAACTATCAGATTAAATAATTGCGTAGGCAAGTTCATATTTTTTGAGGTAGCTAAAACCACACCAAAAATTACTTGCTTTTAAGAGGCTCAGTCTTTGAGCTCCAACCAACCACTGTGTCTATGTTACCAACACCACAGTGCAAAAAGAGCAGATATATAGAGCAAAATGGAGCTGGATACCTGCTGTTTATGCTATGTACACAGAATACGTTTATTTGGGAGTAGACAGAAACACAGGATTGTCTGGGTTGGAAGGGACCTGTAGATGTCATCTAGTCCAACCATCCTGCTGAGAGCAGGGACATCCTCAACTAGAGCAGGTTGCTCAGAGCTCCATCCAGCCCCACCTTGAATGTCTCCAGGGATGGGGCCTCAACCACCTCCCTGGGCAACCTGTTCCAGTGCTCCACCACTCTCCTTGTAAAGAACCTCCTCCTTATTTCTAATCTAAATCCACTCCTTTCTAATTTAAGACCATTACCCCTCGTCCTTTCACTCCAGGCCTTTGTAAACAGGCACTCTCCAGGCTGTTTGTCAGCTCCCTTCAGGTACTGGAAGGTGGCTGTTAGGTCTCCCCTGAGCCTTCTCTTCTCCAGGCTGAACAATCCCAGCTCCCTCAGCCTGTCCTCGTAGGAGAGGTGCTCCAGCCCCTTGATCATATTTGTGGCCTCCTCTGGACCTGCTCCATCAGGTCCATGTCCTTCCTGTGCTGAGGGCTCCAGAGCTGGACACAGGATTCCAGGTGAGGTCTGACCAGAGCAGAGTAGAGCGGCAGAAAGACCTCTCTTGATCTGCTGGCCACAGATCTTTTGCTGCAGTCCAGGATAGGATTGGCCTTCTGGGCTGCAAGCACACACTGGCTGCTCATGTCCAGCTTCTCATCTACCAGCACCCCCAAGTCCTTTTCTGCAGGGCTGCTCTCTATCACCTTTTCCCCCAGCCTGTATTGACAGTGGGGATTGATCTGGCCCTGTTCAGGCCCCATGTCTGACCACCACTAGCAGATGGTGAGTCTGTGCATCTCCTGGTTTAGTTCTGAAGACAGCATATGCCCAGAGACCTTCCTGCAATAGGAATCAAAGCAAAGAGATAATTGGGAGATATGCTTCTAAAGCATGGTCAGGATTCAAACTCAAATGCTAATGTAGACACATGCCATACCATATGTTGCACTGCACTTAATAAGTGATACATTTCTACATATAAAACATGATTCAAAATCAATTCCCTTTGTAATTATTTACACCCAGGGTGAAGAGTTCATGAGAACTGTCAATACTTAACCGTGCCAAGTGCAAAAAGAAACCTTACTGCCTCTACTTATGTGCAGGAAAATCAGATTGGGTTTCCAAGATCCTGACTTTCTTCTGATTCTGGATATCCTCAGTATGACCTCCCTCAGTGATTCACACTTCATATGCCCACTACGTTCCAGTGATTGCTGCTAAAGTCTATTTAACAAGAATAAATATTGAGCATCACAACTCAATTATTCTGCAATCTCCATGTCCAAAAATTTATCAGAGCAGATATTCCCATGATCCTCTGCCTTAGGAACATCATTCTCCCCCTCCCTTAAAAATCCTGATTATAGACAGAAGACTGTTTGTAAAAGTGAGATGGTAGAAGAGATTCCCTGTGTGATTCATCCATTTTTTTAAGGCAAGGGATGCTTTTCTCAAGTGCCAGAAACACAGGAGGCTCATCAGAGAAGACTCCATTTACCTCATCCACCATTCCCAGCAGAAACAATCCTGCCACTGGAAACAGGGCTATTTCTGATGATGGTGTACAAGGAGAGAGAAAATTTCCTTCACCTTCTGTTCCACTGGGTCTGTGAGGTTAAGAGAAATAGATAGCTGATTACATCTGTAAGGAAAGTAGATGGGACTCAAATACAGAGATCTATGCTGCTGTGTGAGTGTACATTCACAGAGCAAAACAGAGATTAATGAATAAAAATCATATCACCCACTATTAGGTTTTCCTATAAAATAGACATCCTTTAGGATCTCCTAAGCAGAGACAGAACTCCCATCTCACAGATAAACCTAGGTTTATCACCAACTCGCTGCAGTGCAGGACAACCACATGCCAGCAGGCCTCTATTTCAGTAGCCTTAAGGCACCCCAGCAGGCACAACAGGGTCCAGAGGTAGTTGGGAGTTTGCTTGCTCTCCTAGGAGCAGAAAGTAGCTTGGTTGCTCCTCTTATCTGGCTCCTGGAAGCTTTGGAAGAAAGGCCTCAGTAGCAAAGAGCTTCAGCCGTCTCCTCAAGATTTTTGAATAGCAGGTAGTTCAAACAGACTGCTCAAGTCTGAGGCATCTATGGTGTTAGGGCTGAACAAGAGAGGGAGAAGAAATGCTCTTTAGTGCATGGACATGTGAAGGCTTTTGAAATCTACACAGCATTTTCTCTCCTGCTGGGTTCCATTTCCTAGGGAAGAGCTATCATATATATAAATTCCAGCTCACATTTTCACCTAAGATTCACATTTCTAAACTCCCATGCCTGCTGAACAAATGATTCTGGTGGGACATTTCCCTCCTAAAGTTCTGCTATCTGATCACCATCATAAACAGATCCAAGAGCGTGCTGCTGATATACGATGAGATGGACAAAATCCTTCCCAGATGTTAGTGCTACACCCCCATCCATGCAGCGCAGCTGATAGAGCCTTGCTGACATGCTCTGGAACAGCAATAAAAAAATAGGCTTAGGAACCGGAGCAAAAATCTAGCAAGCATCAGTGTGGAGCTCTCTGATGCTCCTGAAGCTCTTCTGAGTTCTGCAAAAGAGCTCTCTGCATGTGTATGTACATATGTCTGCATGCTTCTGCATGTGATGGAGGACTTGGCTTTACATGGGAAAGTGAGGAATATGCCCTCCTTTTCTTTCTGCTCTACTCAGAACAATTTAAGTAGTTGGATTTGATTTTCCTTTGCATTTCTTCTAGGTTTTCTTGGTTTGTGAAGTTCATAGGGCAAAATCCAGGGCTTTAGATCACAGCAAAGCCAATGGCACTGGGTGGAATGGCTTGGACAGACAGTACATTGTACACAATACAGCCCAGTCTTGAACTGTATCAGCCTCTGTTATGTCAATCCTTAGCTTCCTACAGCTTTGGCAGTTCTCCTCCTCTTTCTATTTAGATCTTTGTTCCTAAAGCTGTATCAAGGCACCTGGGGCTTCACCCACAGTACCCCTGCTCCCTAAGCCCTGGGCTCCCCACCCCCAGCTCTGCCAATAGCCCATGGGGGGTGATTTTTTTCCTCTTTACTTCCCTTTTCAGGATCCTCTCCTGGATGACTAGCTAACTGCCTGGGGTCAGCATACAACTGCAAAACACTGGGTACCAACAAGACAAGACAGAAGGGAAGAGTAGAGAGGGCTCTGACTGAGGTGTTTACTCCTTAGTGCAATTGCAGTTACCATGCAACTGGGATCAGTGGAGCAGTGAGGGGGGTGCTCCCTGCCAGGAAAGCTGCGAGCAGTGCTCAGTCAGACAGACGCAGAAACCAGCACACTGCCACTGCCACCTACCCCAATTCCCAGGGCATCCCAAACCCACTCCTACATCCACCCGGGCAATGGGGTGCACTGAGACGTCTCCTGCCTTGGCTGGTACCTGGGCTGGGTGGGCCAGAGCTCTGCAGAGCTGGCAGGGTCTCAGGGCAGGGAAGCAGAGCCCTTTTGAAGTTATACATGCTGCTGTTTGCAGCACCTCAGACAAAGAAACCATCAGATGGGATGGTGGTGAGGGGCTGTTTTATTTAATAGGCTGCTTCGAGACAACAGTAGGCTGGCTGCAGCACTGCAGAGGTAGGAGTCTCTTGCGTTCAGGCTGCCTGTCCTGTGCTGGAGGATGACAAGTGCACCTCAGCCAGGCAATGTGTGGCTGGTGGGCTGCAGGACTGCTGCTGAGGGATGAAGCCCGCACCACACTGGGCTCCCCCAGGCTAGTGGTTGGGTCCAGCAGCTGAGGGTGGAGGTCATTTGGAAAGACAAGGCTAAAGAAATGTCTTCTTCTGTAGTGCAAGGCAGCCAGCTGCTGGTGTGACAGAGGCCACCACCACAGGCCAAAACCACAAGAAGATGCCTGGAGAGGCTAAGCCTGCAGTGCTGGGTGAAAGCCCTTCCCTGCATTAAGCAGCAAGATGGGCTGACACCACCTTGAGTTTACAGGTACTCACAGCCACCCAGTCAGGTTACCCCTGGCATATCTCTGACACTGGGTGCTGTGCTGAAAGCCCTTTTCCCTTTGCAGGACAGTCTTCCTTACTGCTGGGAGATGAAGCAGGAGAAAAGGGACACTGGTGGTGAGGTGCTCATGTTCCCAGCAGCTGTACCTCTGTAAGGCTGCCCTGAGCCTGGGTTCATTGGTGCTGCAAGGCACGCAGGCTGGTGTGTGCCTCACCTGGTGCTCCAGTCTCCCCCCACCCTGGGGCTGGCAGACAGTGCCGAGCCTGAGAGGTGCTCCAGATGAAAAAATCTAGGACACAGCAGGGGGCTGACAGGCAGGTGGAAGAAGAAACAGATGTGGAGTCAATGTGGTACGAGGACTATGTTTGACCTGCAATATAGCTAACATCAAAATCAATCTACCCACTGTAGCTGGTCATCCAGCCCTTTGCTACCTCTCCCCTTGGACACCTACAACAACATATTATTCCTTCCTTCCTCTGCCAGACTGCTCTGCCTGTCTTTTTGCTGTATGTTTACCCATCCTCCTTATTCCTCACTCGTACCTCTCTCCTCCCTTCATCTTTCTTACTGTATCTTTCTTTCCCAACTGCATTGTGTTTTCCCTCTTTCTTTTCTTACACTCCCTCTGCTCCCTTGTCTTTCAGCTGCCTCTTCTGTCCCTCTCTTCCTTCATCTTATGGGTCTAGCTTTCTGAGCCAGCTAAATACCCATCCTTTCACTGTGACCTGTATCGGTTTATTAATTTCCTATACAGCAAATACTGGCAGTTTTGTTGGCTTGTTTCTCCTTCCCTCTCCTCATCATTATGAGAAAATAATGAGCTGGTTGGTCTATGTTACTGGTTGGAGGGGGAGGTGGGTAGAGAAAGGAAGGGCACATGGAAGCAGCAAGCCAGGTGCCTTGGATAGTTTGCCTGGGATGGTCTCTTTCTTCCTTGCCCACTGTGGCCTCATTTATATAAGGATGTGGCTGCTTTTACTGTATATTATTAGAAAGCCTAAGAAAGCAATCATTCTGCAGAAGAGTAGGCAAGAGAAACCATTAGGAACACAAGGTCTCTCTGCTAATCATTACCTGAGACTTGCCCAGGGCTGGCAGCTAGGAAGCAGGTTTATGATTGTCTCCCATGGCCCATCATGTCTTTACATGGGCATTTTTCAAATGCTTCCTTCGTTCTGGACATTTGAAGGAAAATTAAACATTAAACTAAGGGTTGAAGTAAGATATTAGAAAAAAAAAAAAGTTCTCAGATGGTGACAAAGCCCCCCCTACCTCTTCCAGCCTCGTGGTCCCACTGCATCAGTCACTGGTTTATTACTGCTGCCAGCTGGTCGCCATCCTTGTTTGTAGCCTCAGACCCTCTCCTGCAGGTCGGTAACACTGCCGCCTCCTGCCCAGTCACAGACACTGTCCCTGATCTTTTCCTTCAGCCTGTTACAGCTGCACTGCCTTCCTAATGCCCTTCCCATCCACGTTCCCAAAGTGATGTCTATCACGGCAGTCACCAAGAGCCTACTTCAAGCTCACGTGTGCCATCTGTGCTTTGACAGTCTCCTTTAACCCTCCACAAGTGCTAGTGAGCACCCACCAAAGGGAAAAGTGAACAACGTACCTGAACACTCAGCAGTAGCTCAGCAGTTAACTTAAAGTTGACCAGGCAAAAACTTAAGACGTTAAGCAAACTATTTTTTTATCCCCTCCCCTTAAAATTGGCCTGAAATATCATGACAAGCATTATTTATCTTATTAAGTACACTACATTAACCTTGCAAATATGCTAATGCACAAAAGGCGCTGCCTTAGCAGCTTTTTGGAATAGGAAATTAACCATGTTCATCAGAAAGCTTTTAATTATTATTATTTCTTAAATGCTGGTGTAATGCAACAGTGCTCCTTCTGACAAGGGTGCCAGAGGAAAAGGATGAGGGACATATGCCACCTTCCTAACAGCTGTCCCCAAAAAGGCAGTGTGGGTATGCCTACCTGAGCTATGCATTAAGGAGCAGCTCTGCCCCTCAGCTGCACTGCTGGCACAGGGGAGGGAAGAGCTGGAAGACCAGGCAGGCAGAGGAGGAAAGATTCAGTTGAGTGCTTTCACCAAGGTTTAGCTCTAGCACTGAAGAAGATGCAGGTAGAAAAGCTATATGCTGGGCAAGGGCTGCAAATAGCAGAGGAAGGGGCCACATTCTTTGCCCAAGGTGAGCTTCCCGAACTCCCCGAACACCTGGTGCAAGCCCAGATCTAGGAGAGCACAGATTGCCCAACACTCGCCTCACTTGGCACTGGCTTTCACAAATAAAATGTTTGGCCTGAGCAAGGTGTCTTGTCTCCCTGTGCAGTCAGTGGAGAGGGAGGAGTGCCCTGGTGAACCGCTCATCCCAGTCTCAGGCCAGTAGAGTGGCTCCACTCCGCCTGTGCCTCAGGCTGAGAGCCCAGCTCTGACAACAGAGCCATGACAACATCTGCATGTTTGAGACAGTCCCTGTGGTGCTCAGAGTGACAGCAAGATGCACTCCTGCACTGTCTCAGCTGCTGGCAGAGGTTTGAGCTGGTGCCATCACAATTTCTTTTCTCAAGGACATGGCTGCACTACATGCCAAGTCTGCCACAGGCCAAACACATCTCCTCTCTGACTAATGGCATTGAACCGTGGGCTGTAACTGCTCATGAGCAGTGTGGCAGACCAATGGAGAGCATCACCACTGAAAAGCCTCCTGTGTCTCAATGAGCATACACTGCTGATTCACAGCCCTTTCCCAGAGCTTGCCCTCAGCATGGTCCTCCTGGTTCCCTTTCCCATGGTGACAGACACACTCCAGTCCTCTGGATGCCTACACCTCCTTGCTGGAGAGGAGCAACAAGAACAACTGTTGCAAGCATGGCTGGACGAAACTACTCCCATTAGCAGGAAAGCTGTAATTCTCATTCAGTTCAGGGCCTGATCCAGAGTGACTCATCACCTCAGCTGGCTGTGCCTACCCTGCTGCAGCAAGGGCTGCCCTGCTTCTTCCTCCACCCAGACAGCCCTTTCTGGTGGGTTTCCAGTGAGACTTTGATTCTACATCCCTTATGTGCTGGCTGCATGTGCTGCCTGTGGCTCCTTGCAGGGCAAGCTCAGCTCAGCTGGCACAGGCAGCGCAGTCACAGACATAGTTTCTGACATTTCTGGGGTCTTTTAAGGGTGGTGTTACTGTTGCAGGCTGAGGGCAGCTGGTCCTACAGCTGCTGCAGCTTCCTAGTACTCTGCAGCCAGCAACACCCAGGAGACAAGGCCAAGGAGCACAGCTCTGCACTGTCATGCCTGCTATCTCCGTAAGCTTTTTAAAAGCTTTTATGTTGTTGTTGGTTTTGTTTTTTTTTTTCCCCCTAAGTAAAATCTTATGAGGGCAGATTTAGCCCAGTATCCAGTGTCTTTCTGGAGTGTGCTCTGATAAAGAAAAAAATCATCCCCCGAGCAGCGTAGAGGTGAAGGAGCTTATCCCATGCCACTGCGTGGGAAGTGTCACAGCAGGATAAGCCAAGGGAAATCAAAAGCTCAGAGATTTACCCAGACACAGAGAAAGGGATGATATTATCCAATATGACATTACATGTTCTTTCAGTAACACAAATCAGCTTCCATCGGTCAAATGCTGCTCTCGTCTGACATGATAGCCTTCCTGAACAGACTGCGCAGTGCTGCAGGAGCACTGAGAATTTTGTTTGGTTTGTTTGTTTTCCCGTTATAATTATTTTCTCTGTAGTCATCACTCCAAGGCTGTCTTTCTGCTTGGAGAGGCTGAGGCAGCAGTAACTGGGCACAAACCCACAGATGGCTCTCCGAAAGCATCTTGGACTGGCATATGGCAAATAAGGAGTTGCGTGCCCTTTTCTCAGTCAGCAACAATGTGCTGCTCCCTACGGTGCTTTCTGATGGGTGATGCTTGGACAGCACAGCTCTGCTGGCCTTCTCAAAGCCAGCATCTGCACGCTGCCTCCTCTTGGACTGGATCTGCATTAAAGTGTCTGCTCGGCTTTGGCAGGCTAGAAACACAGCTCTAACATCTCCTGTGATGGAAAGACTTAGAGGACACCTATTCAGAAACAGCCTAGGACACACTGCTTAGACATCATCGTAGTCCTGGGGTTTCAAAGGCAAAAATCAAACCAGCAGTCAGGAACAATACTGACTGAACTAAAAGAAGTCTGACTGTACCCCATGCAGATTTTTTACCTGCTGTCCTTTGCACACCTGACTCTTCCCATGGCCCTCGGACCCATCTGTCAGAGACCCTGCAGTTCCACAGCCATGGTTAGTAGGAAGTGAAGGAGAGGCAACCTCCTCCTTCTAAGTGCTCCCATGCCTCTGACAGGTAGCCCCATAGCAACACCCTGCACCCAGAAACATGTATGCACACACTCCTGGAGCTACATGAATGACATCTGTGAGAAAACCATTTTCTCAGTCCCCAGTCATATCTGGGTTATTTTGGCCCAGATTGCACTTGCTTGCAGTCAGCTGACCATGGCTTTGTAGAGGAACAGTTGCACCAACCAGTGCTGAGAGATGGATCTGTGGGAGGTGTAAGGAAGGAAGGAGAGATTGTCATGGGGGAACTTGTGGAAACAGAGGCTAAAGATGGACACTTACACATGTAAAATAAAAAGTTTCTTGTTCCCAAAGAAAGCACAAAAGGTGATGCCAAAGCCATCTTGGCCCATGACAGTGTTTTATCATCCTCTTGGAAACCCTGCCAGAATTGTTGTCATGGAAGAGAGAGTGAGGGGTGCTGGAGGCACAGCTGCTGGCATGTCCCCTTCCTGGTCATCAGCCTTCTCTGATCTTTCAAGCAATGAGTCACAAATCACAGTCCTATGTTTCTTGGTGTGCTCAGGTGATGCTACATAATGGAGCATCGGACAAATATGGAAGAGGAGAGATGGAGGGAAAGAAGTAGGAGGCATTTGGGTTGGGGGGAAGGAGGGGGCTACAGTTGCAGAAAAAGGTAATTTACTGACAAGAACACAGCAATTTATGTTGACCTACTGTGACTGGACCCGTGCCCTCCCTTTCATCTCCAACTTATCTCCTCCTTGCCAGTGCAACCTTGGGCAGCACAGGGCCTGCCTCTCTCCCTTTCTGTTTCAGTGGATAGTACTGACATGGGACACTAGAACAGGCCACCCTTATCAACAGGGCCTTCATCTTGGCTCCCTTTTCCCCTGACAAGCCCAGCAGCATCCCAGCTCGCCAGTGGTGAGACTACAATGCAAACTCTGTAACTACAGCCAAGCTTTCAGCATGAGGGGTGAGGTAGGGAGGTCTCTCTTTTTATCTTGGGGCACTGTAGCAACAGTTTCCTTTCATCCCAGTCTGCCAACAGTAAATGGGTATTTTTCAGTCTTATTTACTAACCTCAAATTTGTGGTTTGTTTTTTTCTCTTTTTTTTTTCTAAGATTCCTGGCACTCATGGTTGGTAGAGCAAGAACATACTTGCCAGCTGCCCTCTGTGCAGTGCCATGCACTCTCATATGTGGTTATGTATCCCCCTCAATTCTGTTAAGAAAACTGCTCCAGAGGTGAACACCAGCAGTTCTAAAGGAAACGAATGCGCTGAACTAGCTCAGCCCTCCTGTCTGTTACTTAATACCCCCTCTGCTTGCTCTAGAGAGGGACTGCTGGTTGCAGGCCAAACAGAAGCAAAGCTGCAGAGAGATGGTGGGAACTCCCTCAGGTTTTGATTTTTCTACTACTCAGTTAAAGCAGAGGATTGAAAACTTTTTTAAGTAGACCTGGGCACCCAGGATGGAGGTACTGGCAAAGGACTATGACAGAAGCTAGAGAGAAATACTGGAAAAGGGAGAACAGGAAAAAACCCATAGAATTTTGATAAAATATTATACAATTAACTATTTTTTATGCAGGAACAAAGAGCACGCTGGCCTGCTCTTTCCTGATGGTGTAGCCTGTCAGCTGGCATGGCTCCCTGGGGGGATGCCTGCCCCATGTGCAGTACCACCACTTCTCTGTAAGCAGAAGCCATTTGGCTGAGGAAGGGTAATGCAGGAGCATAAGGGGAGGAAGGTAAAGGGGAGGAAAAAAACCCACCCCCAAACCTTAGGCACCTGCCAGCTACTACACCATCCAGAATGCCTTCACCTTCAGCCTCCGCAAGGAGGTTCCCAGAAGAAAGCTCCATGATAGCAAGCAGGCAAGGGATGGGTTAAGATGGTGGTACAAAATCAGCCAGTGGGAGAAGAAGAGGCCCCAGAAAGAAAGACCTGCACGTGGGCTGCTACAGCGGGAGAAGAAAGGCCAGAAAAAAATGTTTAATGCTTGGGAAGCTGCTGCTGCCTGTCTGCCTGTCTCTCCATCTCCTAAGCATCTTTTTCACAGCCCAGGGGAAATGATTTCTGCTCTATTGTTGGTTGATTGGACACTTATCTAGCTGTTTCTATCTATTTTAGACACAGAAATGGTTTTTATTTTGGCTTCCTCTCTCCCAGACATTTCTGTGCAGCCTCTTGCTGGAGGAGGCAGGCACACACTGGTGGTCTTGCTCTCACACTCCCTCTTCACCTCTTTGCCACGACCCTAGGCCAGAGGGGTACCTGTAACAGCACAGCCAAGAACTACTCTTTTCAAAGCACTGAGGACTATCATAGTCCTCCTCCCAGTGAAAGGCAGTGGCCGGGTGAAGTGCAGGTTGCTTCCACCTTGCTATTCAGTGCAGCAGCACACGTAAGACCATCAGACTGTGCTTTGGGGTGTGGTACACTTCCCTTGGTTGACTCTGTTTCTTCAATTCCACCAAACCAGGTGGCAGGAAGGAGGTTCTGAGCATCCCAGCTCACATAGGAGGGCACCCTCTCAAAAGAAGCTCACTCTGAGTCTCTGCTGTGGTCTGGTCAGAAGGTCAAAAAGGGCAGCACACCTTGGGCTAGAAAAATGATTCCTCCTTTTGGAGCCTGAAAGGAAAATGAGCTGCTCTGGAAATCCTCAGCCCAAATACCTGAGCTCCTTTTAGAAAATGTGCTCAGACTGACTATCTTCTTCTGGATTTCAATCTAGACCCCAAGGAAGAGCTAGTACAGTACCACTCATTTGCTGTACTGCTGAAGTCTTCAAAAAAAATCTGGAAAAGCTAAATTTGCATTCAGTCTATTTATTTATATATAAACTGCATGTCAGTGCCTGTGCCAAACATCAGCAGTCAATACAGGACTTAGACAGTAACAAATGTAATGTTAATTACATGGCTATTGTTACTCATGTTTTAATAAGCTCTTTATATGCAATCCAGTAATAAAGCAAAACTGAGTCTCTTTGCAAAGCAAACTGTTCCCAAGGAAGCATACAAGAAACCAGAAAAATCTCCAGAAAGGGCTTCAGCCACTGGGGTAAGGTTCCTAACATTGATATCCAGGTCTTCTGACACTGCGGCCATGACAGCTAATCTAGTAGCCTGGCAAAAGATACTGGCAAAGACAGTTACTGGCAAAGAGTAGAGCTATACATAAAGACACCCAGACTCTCTCCATCCATAATACCCCAGCCTCATGCTCACAACCACTCTTAAACCATTAAGGAGAAGCAAGGCATCTAGATAAACATCTAGATAAACATGTCTACAGCTCTCCACCAAAACTCCATTGCACATGGCAGAATTTCCAGTTCTTTGCATGTTAAATGGTTACACTGCAGCATTTCACATGTTGATAGGACCAAAAGCCTTACCCATTAGAAAGGGGAACAAATTCCGGCTCCCCCTTTTGTGTCAGCCTTGGAAGAGTCTAAGATAAAATAAAAGAAGATAAAATACAAGAAGAAGCTGTGATGCAGGAGGATGAAACTACTAGTTGTATACAGGAGAATGAAACTATTTTAGAGGATTCCCTCTGCTCTGTAAGGTTGGACTTCAGATTAGTAAGGCGCCTGGATTTGTTCCTGAAAGCATGCAGACAATGTGACTGGTACAGTGAGCTAAAATGTCCTAGAACATTTCTAAAATACTTCATAATGCCAGACACAATCATATCTTTAATAGTAACACATGACAGCATAAAGGGTTTACTGACACAAATTGCAATATGTTGCCTTATTCCTGCATGACAGGGTTACTATACGGAGCTTGTTCCCAACAAGAAAGCTGATGAAGCCAGATGCCATCTCTGCCAGCATACATTGTATATCTGGGGCAACTTAGGGATCTGCTGACTGAAGGAAATCCTCCTCCTACCAAACATAGACTGGCAGTAGAAATGTTTCAGGGTAGTTTTTTTCCAGTCTTAACGACCGTAACAGCCTCTGCAATCTTTTTAAGGGAAGAGGACGAAAAGGAGCAGGAGATTGATCGTCGCTCACTCTCTTGCCATGTTCCGAAAGGAACTGTGCAGTGAGGGATGCGTAGGAAGCTTCGAGGAAGGGAGATAAGGGAATGAAGGGGAGGAACACAGGCTTTAGAGATACACCCTCCAGTCTGTCTATGGGAGTTTGAAAGAAGGTATCTGAAATGTTGATCTTTCTTAGTGTGCCTGAGTGTTAGAAAAGTGTGGTTTTCTGTCCGAGTCTTGCAACACAAATCTGCTCTTAGTCAGCAGGTGGTACTCATAACCATGCCCCTTTTGCTGGATTGGAACTGGCTACCAGAAGGAATGACACAGCTCAACAGGAACAGCAGAGAGATGTCTGCTCCGGGATGCAGCTATCATTTAATGTTATGGTGGAAAAGCGGCAGGGAACCCTCTTGGCCCTGGTCAGTTCAGAACTGTCCAGGACCTGACACAACACTTCTGGAGAAGCATTTTGGTGGAGTCCAGCAGTAGGTGCAGTCGGTAGGGCTGCCTGTCAGGAGCAGAAATGCTGTTCAGGAAGGAGATGTAACATCTCTCCTAAACTTTCCTTATATAGGGCTTTCCCCCCCTCCCTGCCTTTTTCAAAGCATCAATTTAGTATTTACTTCAAAACCAGAGCCTTCATGCTCTGCAAACAGAGGCTCACAAAATGACTGACTCAGTTCTAGAAGAAGCCATCCAGAATATGATGAGAAGAGGAGGGGAAAATATTAAAGGGAAGAAAAGAACAGTCAGCCCAGCAAACGGCATTTAAGTCTCTCTCTTCTTCTCTCATTCCCTTGTTCAGTCATTTCTGTCCTGCTTTGAGTGTGCTGTTTTTATCTTCCTTGCTCTCATATAAAAGCCTGGCTCCCCTAGCGAGCGTGCAGATGATGATTTGGCATTGTCCAGGACCATTATGCTGTCAGCTCTCAAAGAAAAAAAGGCTTGTAAAAATCCTGTAGTCAGACAAAGGCAGAGTGTGCGGCTCAGGACAGTTCGTACGGCTGCCTGCTAATAACCTTTCTGAACAATAGCTTACATGGAAAGATCTTCCACAGAACATGAAATTTCAGCTTCACCTTCACTTACTCCTAATTACTGTTCCATTCTCAGTTATACCCATGCTACATATGCAAATCCTCTTTCATCCTCTTTTGTACAGAAACAGAGGTGCATTGCCCTCCCCCTGGTCCTGTTCTATTGCCATCCTACACTACCCTTGCACAATCCACCACACGCTCACTACTACTCCCACTCCAGCTTGAGCTACATGCAAATCCATTCACATACACTGTCTCCACCACTCCCAGCAGTCTGGCTCCTGCTCTGTTCTCAGGTATATGGAGTTCATCTTAATACATGCTACTTCTTTTCCTTCACTTATTCAGGAGTAGAAATCTGGAAGAAAATGAAGAAGATGCCCAAGAAAGCCATTTCTGTTAAACATCCAAGGCAGAATCAACTTTTTCCTAAGCATAGATTTTCTTGAGGCAGTTTAAAGAAGGAAGAACTGCCATGTACATCAGTAGTGTTTCCCCTAGGTTCCAATGGTGTTGGGTCCATTGCAGCCCAAGCTATAAAGGCTAGTTCTTCTACTCAGCTTGTAAAGACAGAAGAACTGAGGTGACCTCTCTATCTCAGACAATTTATGACATTATGCTCACCAGCGTATGCTCTGGTGCAGATTACCAGCTCCATGACAGTGCCAGCAGGAATATGTGCGTTATGTGCCAGTGCATCAGCTGCCCCTGTTTACGGCACTGGACTGCTGCTGCCAGCAGGTTTGGGATAAGATGCTGGACTGAAAGTAAGCTGAAGTGTGGTCATGTCTGTCTTTCTGGCAGCTCAGCCATGGGGAAAGTTGCTCACTCCC
Source organism: Chloroceryle aenea (assembly GCA_013399075.1). NCBI lineage: Eukaryota > Metazoa > Chordata > Aves > Coraciiformes > Cerylidae > Chloroceryle > Chloroceryle aenea. Next base: position 432,217 of record VWZY01009665.1, read on the forward strand.
ATCATCAACACAGCCAGCTACTAGCATCTCTGCTTTCCTGCCAGAGGAGCCTGCAACATCATACAGCCAATTCTGGGGATACCCTAGTTTACAGGAAAGATTGAAATGGCTAAATCCAATGAGTGCAGGCTGACCCTCTTTGAGATAATCCTCAAATGAGTACAAGGATTTGGAAGTATGTAACAGGACTGTGAAGCTGGTACATGAACAAAGTATCACAGCAGAACCTGCTAAGGAGACTGGAAATGGACTTGGAAGAGACCCTTGCTCTGTGCACACCTAAGCCAAGGTCAATGCGCAGTAACTCCAAACACAAAAGCACAGGCAGGCTCTGATCTCTGCTACATCTGCCTAATACCAGATGCACACTACTGTAATCAATGGTTTTACCTCTAGACTTACATCTATCTCAAAAGGGCCAGGATGTGGCCCATTGGGTTTACAGTGGGGTGAGCAAGCTCTGGGCTTGCAGGCTTTAATCAATGTATTTACTGAGCTGGGACTAGTTCCTGTTCACTGTCTGTTGATTTAATGAAAGTCACGTATCTAAAGCTAGGGACAGGAAAGCTGTGTGGAATCCAAGGTTTTGCAAGTGTACTGAACAATAACAACATGCAGTAGGGATGAAATCCACTCCGAAAACTAGGGCTGCCAGGAGGAGCAGCCTTCTGTAAGCTCTGAGCGCTTTTCTCCATATCCTGCTGTCTGTTACCAGGATGCCTATTCCAAATAATGCTGCACTTATTTTAGCTGACAAACATTTACCAGAGCTGGTGACATAAAGGCCCATGTCTACTCAGACAAGAGCCTAATTCAGACAACAAAATAAGCTGTATCTAAGATGCGCATCAGGCATAACTTGGCTGGAAAAAGGCCACACGAGGTGAAAACCTGAGTCTGTAGGATGAGTTTGATGTTCTCTGAGTGCACTGAATGAATATTAGTTACATGAGGAGCACTGGTCCAACCCCTTTATTATTGCAAACAGTTTAAGCAGCTCTCAGAAATACCCTGAGTGCATGAAATGCTTACAGGGAGTGGAAGTGGTGTCAGATGCCTTTGTAACCCACTCCAAGGGACAGGGCAAAAGCTCTCTGTGGTGGAGCTGTGTCACAGGAATAATGCTAGTCCTTTTGGGATGCTCTAGTGTATGTTAGCAGCCAGGACAGGTGGCCAAAATCCCCACCAGCTTGTATAGCTCAGGACATGGCCCGATCTCAGAGAAAGGCAGGGAACCCAGCAGCTGCAGGGAACTGCAGTAGTTGATAAATTTTGCTTTTCCCTTCAACTTCCTCTGACTCATTCCCACAAGCCTTAAAGTTAAGGTCCACTCACTATGCACACCCACCAAGTGGGTGTTTAGTGAAACAACACCCCATCACCGTCTGAGCATTCACATATGTCTGTGTCAAGGTCATTACTGTATATGCAGCTTCTGGCTTATATTCTCGCTTTATTCATGTTTTTCTTTTTCTCTCCTTTTCCACCTTCTTCTTGTGCAAGAAGAATGAGCAGAATGAAATACTGACATACTTTCCAGCCCACGATAGCTCGTGGTTTTATCCTCTCTGGATAAATCATCCCACACTTCTCTGGAAAACATGAATGCATATCCCTGTGGTCTACAATACCTGAAGTTCCCTGTCATTATTATTAAGTGAAGGAGAGCCTTCAAAGGCTGTGGTGCTGTCATCAGGTATTTCAGGGTTTTAGGAGCAGGGCCTAGATCAGCACAATGTTTTTCTCACTGTTAATGCCAGACATTCAGGTGTCTCTCATTTCCAGCACAGCAGAGCCCACTTGAAGAAGTTCATGGTCTTACCCAGCAGTGCAAGAAATGGGCTCTTTATGGTGTATGGAATCCATTTTCCCCAAGCCTTCGTTTGGATTGCGCTTTATGACATGAGAAGATGCAGTAAGTGAATAAAGCACTACATTCTTGCTGACTGATGGACAGATGATCCCAGCAGACTGTATCTGTACATCCCCCTTCCCATTGCTGTCTTTTTGCTGGGCTGTCAGTCTCAAAGCCAAAATGACTTGGGAACCTAGAGTTCCCTGAGATTTTCCCCTCTGATCATTCCTGAAAAGGAACTGGAAGTTAATGTAGGAATGAGGGCAAGGAGAGGGAGAGATACCAACTTTGGCACCTGTAAAGCTTAGATAAGAGGAAAAGCAATGAGTGAGGAGCTTGGACTTTGCTGAACTGCAGATGTGGCACTGCACTCAACACATGTACTAGCTTCACAGCAATATCAGCAAGGGTGGGAAAGTGCTTACTGAATTCAGTCTCTTGACATCCAGAAAGATAGAGGAAGGGAAAGTGAGGCAAGCAGGGACTAAGGTCACTTGTCAGAGTCAGAAAGAACTAAGAATAAGACCATAATAAAGCTGTTCCCTTAGTCCCCTTGCCCTAAGCAGAACATTGAGGTTTTCTTCATGTGGGAGAGAAACAATCACGTAGGAGACAGAAAACCCATAAGTTACTCAGTTACTGAAGCTGTGACAAACAATTCTGGGAACAGCTGCCTTTTTTCCCCCTTCACTCAAAATAGAAGTTAAAACAAAGGCATTGGTTTTTGTTTTTTGTGTTTTTGGGTTTTTTTGTGTGTTTTTTGTTTGTTTGTTTGTTTTTGTTTTTTTTTTTGTGGGTTGTCTGTTTATTTGTTTTGTTTGTTTCTTTTAGTGGGATAATCTGCTCCAAGAGAGAGGAAGATGACCTTTCCAGAGCACCACTGTTTCAGAGGAAGACTAAGGAGGGCAATGCAGTCCCTTCCAATTTGAAGATAACCTTCCTTTTGCAGTCACATTCCCGGCTGGCATCACTCTGCTTTGAAGACAGTCAGAGCAACTCACACCAGTTGGGAATCTCACCTACTATATTAATGGGTTTCCCTGGAGATGCTGCTTGGTATGTGGTCCCCTAGCCCAGCTGCTCTACTCTGCTCTGCCCAGCATGGGATCCCAACAGCCCAGAAATTCCCTCTGTGCTGGTGAAAGAACTGAGGCTCCTGCTCTGCCCAAGCTAATTCTGCAGATCATTTTGGGTTCATATTAACTCTCTGTACCCCTCAGCCACCCGCTGAAAGGGGCTGCTTACATCTCCTAGCCTTTCAGCTGACTGCTGTGCCTGCCTGCCTGTGCTTATGTTTTCCAGTCACCTCTCTCCTGCATCCAACACTGTTTGCTGCCCAGCCAGTGCAGCAGTACAGATAGACAGGCTCCCGCCCTTTACCTCCAGTCCCAGCTTCTCTCATCTTCTTTCAGCCCTAAGCTTTCTGGTGGTGAACTGTGAGATCCCACTGATGGGAAGAAATCATTCTGCCAGACCCTCTTGCTAGACAGGCAATGAATACTTCTTCCCTCTCACCCCTAGATGCAAAATGACCTATTCTACAACAGCATCACATGTGGGTTCAAACTGTCAAATTTCCCCTACACAAATGCAAGAAAGGAGGATGAAATGCAAGAGTAAAGAAAAAAAGTAAAGGCTATGGAAGGCTTCTTTTAAAAGCAGAGCCCCCAGTCTAGTATCTCAGAGGTGCAATCTCAGAGGCCATTAAAATCAGGCTATAGTGAAGTAGCAGCAAGATAAATAGTATAAGAGAAAACTCTCTCTCTGGATATAACAGAAAATACTTGGCATAAGTTCAGGGATGGAAGGTTGGGGGCAAGGGGTGGAAAGGCAGAACAAAAGAATGTGCATATAAACAAAGTCCTCCCAGTTTGTTAGACCTTAGATCTTCTTTGCCAGCTTAACCTGCAGTCTGCGTACACACTGACTGGGATGTAGATGGTTCAGTAGGAGCGTTGTGTGGAGCACAGGCAGCAGGGCCAGATCCCTCCCTTGTGTAAATCTGTTAATGTGAGCAAGAACTGATGAGATGCCCTGACCTCTGTGCAGCTGTGTCATGGTGAACTTTGGAGCTAAGTGCACATGTGAAGGTTGCAACTAGAACTGCTTTCCCATGGGAGAGAGAACATGGGAGTGTGATTTATTTATTTTTCCCTCTTCTTGCTTCACCAAGAATATCCTTGAAATAGATGGGAGATTTTTTTATAATAAAAAGAGGATAACTGGGCTTGCCATAAATCTCTGTGATGTATTTTCAACAAACCCTGCACCCTGGGTGGCCCAGCTTGGGGGACACTTTCTAAGTAGTAGCAATAGTGTATACTACCGGTGGAATAGTATTTGGAGCGCCATACAGCAAAGGTAAAACTAGGGCATCACACAACATAATTGTTCTGAACAATCACCATTTATGGCCTAATGGCTCAGCTATCGAGTAGCAGCCAGGAATGACTTCCACAGTTGCTGAAGATGATGGGGACAGATGGAAATTGCACTGGCAGTAGCACAAATCCATTTCTGTTCTGGCCAAAAGGCAAACAGCTGTTTCCATACCTGTTTCCCTCCCACAGCTGAGAACAACTGGCTGCCAGGCCAGTTCCAGGTTCAAGCCCCAGGATAGGAAATCAGCAGACAATCAGCTGACATCTGTTGATTTGATGGGATCATGAATGCCTTCCCGTATTTGCATTAGCTACAATCAGATCAGGAGTTGCAATCATCAGATCACTAATTTATTTAACTGACAAACTGGAAATCCACTAAGAAAGGCTGGAACAGGATGAGAATGGAGGTGTGAGGGAAAGAAGGATGTGGACAAACCGGAGAGTGCGGAAAAGAGCAGAAGAATGAACAGGTATCTAGGACACATGAGCTACAAGGAAAGACAAAATCAGTGGGACCTGCTTAGCTTAAAAAATACTGAAGGAGGACACAATAAAAATGCTGAAATTATGGGCAAGGTTCCCACGAAATAATGTAAGAGATGATTGCATCTGATTCGTGACAGACTGGATAAGTAGGTATGGTCTCAATCTGCAACAGGGAAGATTCAGTTAGACCTCAGGAAGAAGAGCAAGGATAATGAAGCACAAGCATAAATTGTCCTGTAAGGGTGTGGAGTCTTTCAAAACAAGCTAGAGAAACAGTTAACAGGAATGATTTGGGAAGAGATGACTCTGCTATTATGCAGGAATGTGGACAAGCTGACTTGTGAAGTCCCTTCCAGACCTCTGTTCCCTTCATCCACTATAAGATGAGCATTGTACACCCATGATGTATTGACAACAACAGAGTGTAGCCAGTAGCCACCAGTAGCCCGTGTATCACTGAAGATGAGGGCACAACACAGAGAAGGAAAGGAACAGCATACAGAACAACTTACAATTAAAACTGCAATGATACATCGATGCACTCGGTCAATCTAACTCACACGTGAAGAATTTCCTCGTTACTATTGGCTACAGCTTAGCACACATTCACATTAACCCACTACAAATCTGCACCAGTGTCTGCCTCACCCGTGGCTCCTCAATCCTAGCCTAGCCCAGCAGGTGGACTGGTGCTGTGATGGAATGCTATGGGACTGCCTCCGGCATCATCCACATGAAGTCACAGGACATCACCCCAGCTGTCCATTTACTTTGCAAATACGTAGAAACCCTCCTTCCCAGATGGCATTTCATAGGCAGGGAAAGGGAAAGGAAAGAGGAATAACATCGTTAAGAGTTTGTTGTAACTGGGGTTGCACATGTCACCTCCATCTAAAAGGGAAATGGGATCTTACCAAGGGTCAGGATGGAGCCTACCTGCTTTGTCTAGTAGCTTACTGTCAGATTGTTAGCTGCCACAGATCAAAATCTTCTCTTGGATGCCAACCAAGCAGATATACCCATATTCACCTGTGTTATGACCTGAACTTGATGATCAGTGGTCAGTGGTGATGATTATAGTTGGACTCAATAATCTTAAGGGTATTTTCCAACCAAAACGATTCTATGATTCTATGATCAAGCAATCTTTGATGCATTGTGCATGAAAATAGGGGTGACTTTTGAAGAAAAACCTTCTGCCCTTGAAGAAAAGGGTGTTGTTTATGAGAACAGAATGATTTTTTTCAGAGATAGCTGAAGATTTCTCCCTCTTCGACATGGCATTAAAAAGTGAAGCTGCTGTCTCTGATGTGAAAACCTATGTGTTTTCTGCAAATCATCTGCAAACAGAAGTCTCTTTCTTGTGAAAACAAAAGGGTTTTAACTGCAACATGATGGCCAAGTCCTCAGGTAAGGGTGTAGTTACTTTCTGCCTCTGTTAAATTTACCTCAGCAGCTCAAGATGGGGCATGGTGCACATCACTGAAGACAAATGGCTACTATGTCAAGCCATGGAAACAGGCAAAGCAAGCCCTACGCAAACAGCTTCTTTAGTGCCCTGTCACAGAATCAGCCAGATGCCAGGGCCTAAATTGGAAATTATGAGTCAGATCCTCAAATGGAGCAAAATGACTGTGCTCCAAATCACTGATTTATATCAGCCAAAATCTGGCCTGCTGATGTTGAACTGGATCGAATTATTGGAGTTTCTGGACCCTCTAACACCCGCCCTGATCTATGTGAATGAGAAATGGCATGATCATAAATACGTCAGCTCATAGATACACACATATTGCAGGGACATCTGGCTGACAGAAACTTTAGGGGATGTAGAACTTGTGGCAGTGGGAAGAAATCCATTATCTGATTAAAAGGTTAGATACTGTAGGAGGAGAAGTACTTGCAATGAGCCTGTTGAACAGAGGCATCCATGGGGAGGGTGCAAAAAGCTCACCCTTAGCCAGGTTCTGTTAATGAGTTTTGATATAATTCCGCCTGAGCGTGCCTAACTCTTGCCACAGAAGCTCGATTCACACATAACATGAGCAGGTGCTGTGAAAGCTTCTCTAAAGCCTCCACTAATGTTACTCCCTCCTGCCCTGCATCCCCTTGGCTCCCTACACCAGCTCTGCCCCTCAGCCTTATTCCAGAACTATCTAACCATCCACTAAGTTGGTTGTTAGATGGTCTACTTGCAGCTACCACAACTATGCCAAACCAAGAACCCATTTTCAGAGCCACAGAGAACCTGCATCTGACTTCAGTGGCCTAAACTTTCCCAAGGGATTTTTCACTTTGTACAGTTATAACTTTCCTGGTTGGCCTGGCTGCCCATATAGTTCTCAGTCCTTATATGCATTTGGTATGTCTAAGTGAGCAGCTGCTGAAAGAGAAGGAGTTAAGAATCATTTAAATCATTAGGTTTTCATCAGATCTCATTCTGCTGCTGGAGTGCCCTGGAAGCATCTGTTAATAAACCTGGGGGGGGAGGAGGTGGGGGGATATAAAACCCCTCTCCCTCGTGTTGAGATATCTTTTTCTATCCAGCTGCACCCAGAATGAAAGAGCTATCAAAGAAAACTCCTCCATTAGCCATCAATTCAGAGCAACTTCAATCAGGCAGTTCTGCTGGAGCCTGCGGGAATATCTCCCCAGCAGCCTCCTACATGCTGCACTTGAGTACTCAGAAAGAGCCACATTAAACCTGCCTGCCATCAATCCGAGGGCCTCCTTCTCTGTAACTTAATGAGGTGAGCTGGTTGGCATCATTGACAGGGAGCTGAGGAGTTAAAATGAAAGTGGGAGTGCAAGCCACCCTGGCTGGAAAGGTGTGCATGCACAGGGGAAGCAACTGAACCACCAGCCCTCCTTTAAGGGCCTCTCTGCAGAACTGGGAGCTGTTTCTGGGTTGCAGAAAATCCAGAGGAGGTTGAGAGAAATGGGGGCAAGATGAGGACCTCTCCCCTCACCAGGCTCACAATCCTTATTGGCATGATCTGTCCTCCCTACCCCTGTATGGACAGCCCAAGTGGGGACAGGTAACATTCTCCTTCATCCCCATGATGCGACCTCCTCTTAAGCCTGTCCCTTTTGCTACTGACAAGTGACATGCCTCGTGATCAAGCTGGGAATGGAGATGCCACTCCCGTTATCTGCTGCACTAACAAGGAGGCAGGTGGCTGTCTCTTCACATATGCCTGGCCAGCACAAATCCTCCCTGTTTGTCAGGCAGCTGGAGGATGGCTGAGCCATACAAAGCCAAACAGAGAAACTGTGTCTTCCCCAGACATTTTTAAAGACCAAAAAAATACATGACTTGAGGCAAAGAGCTTCTCTCAGGCCTTACCTCCAACCAGACTGGGAGGGACAAAACTAAAGTAACTTCCAAATACATTAAATAAACAACTATCATTTGATCAAGGATGGATCCATTTATGGATTGGACCTGCCAATCATTGATTCTAGTGACTCCTAAGGCACCTTGCTTGATTGGGTGCTCCTGGAAACAGCCAGCTCCTCAAGAGTAACTTCACTGCTGGGATAGTTTCTTCTTCACTTCCTTGTGACATACTATACAATTTTATTTCCTCTACCTTTTCTGGGAAGGAGTTGCTATAGCTCAAGGGGGCTTTTCCAAGATAAGAGTACCTCCCCTTTTGAATGCTACTTGAAAATTGCTCTTCCCGTGTACCAGAGTCTATACTATCAAGTGGAAGGAGTATTCTGACATCAAGGTGGTAGTTACCAATAGAGTGTTGACCAACAAGGGTGCCCAGATCTGTGGGTATGTCTATTTCTTCAAAACCCCAGAAAAGAACATGAATTATCAGAAAGTGACAAAGCAACTTTAGATGCAGTATATCTTCCTCGCTTGGACTGTAAGGTTTTCACCTTAAAGATAAGTTGTTCAAGGCAAGAAGCTATGTATGGCCACATTTACAGGCACAGCAACACATTTTTGTTATCTGAGTGCTCAAGAGGAGCCAGCAGTTCAGCATGACCAGCAGGAGAGGGCCTACTTTGATAGCTGGGACTCAGATGCCTCAAATGATGGCAAGGCACATTGTATACTGAGTATACCCCTCCTGTCACAAACACCAAGCACATCATCTCTGTGCTTGGTTGGAAGTAGCAGCTCTTCTTCAATCTGCTGCTTTCCTCCAAACAGGAAAACATCTTGGTGAGGCTGTCAGAGATAGCCTCAGTGGGGAAGGGTATGCAGAACTGAGCCATGCCAATGTGTTATTAGCAAAGTAGCACATTGTATCTCACATCTCAGTGCTCTGGGCTTGTGTGTGAAAGAGCAAAAAGGAGAGTACAATACTGACCCTGCAATCTGTCCAGGAAACATGAATGGAGCCACCCCCTCTTGCTGGGTCCTTGACACTGTTCAAAAGTTCTGTGATCAATAATATCAAAGAATACCAACATGTCAAGGAGCATCAGCATGAAGTCTCGACCTCCACCCATGCCTAGAAACAGATTGCCCATCAAGATCACACCCTGGCCATGCCCATGTCCCAAGCCTGTTCATGCAGAAATTAAGCACTGCTGTACTTAGCTCACTGCTCACCTTTCTCTAGGCACTCACTCTGGAGAGTGACAGTGGGAATTGGGTGATATTTAATACAGGAGCAGGCTGACAACTAACAAAATCCAAAGCCTTCAGCTCAGACACTGACGAGGAGATCTGCTCCTTTATCTCACATCTTCTGCAGGTGGGACAGGATCACATTTTAGGTCTGCCCTCCCCAGTCAAGCAGTGGGGATATCAGCAGGACTGCTTCATGCACTGGCTAAAGGATGGAGCTGAATATGCACCCTTTCACGATCCAGAAAGGAAGGACATTCCATAAACATGCATACAAGGCCATTTCTAGAAGGTACTATTTGTGTCGGTAGTCCCAAACAAGCCAATATGGCTAGTGCATAAGCAGTTTGGTGGACCCAGAGGATGACTTATTGTGGTTGCTGCACCATGTGAGTGATTAAGGTACTCACACAGTATCTTCTGTTCTGCAGCTTGTACCTGCCTTAGCAAAGTGCCCTGAAATGCTTGTTAGGTCTCTGCTCGGGGGAATTCCTCCACTGTACCACATCTTGGGGAAAACAGAATAGGTGAACCTCTATGAAATTGCTGGCCAGGAGCCTCAGAGACCACTCCTGCCTCATCTAGACCTTCCTTTGACTTCACATTCACAGAATCACAGAATGGTAGGGATTGGAAGGGACCTCAAAAGATCATCCAGTCCAACCCCCCAGCCAGAGCAGTATCACCTAGATTAGGTCACACCAGAATATGTCCAGGTGGGTTTTGAATGTCTTCAGAGAAGGAGACTCCACAACCCCCCTGGGCAGCCTGTTCCAGTGCTCTGCCACCCTCATTGTGAAAATGTTTCTCCTTATGTTTACATGGAAACTCCTCTGTTCCAGTTTGCACCCATTGCCCCTTGTCCTATCACTGGATATCACTGAGAAGATCCTGGCTCCCTCCTCCTGACACTCGCCCTTTACGTATTTATAAACATTAATGAGGTCACCACTCAGACTCCCGCTCTGCAAGCTAAAGAGCCCCAGCTCCACCAGCTTTTCATCATAAGGGAGATGATCCACTCCATCATCTTTGTGGCTCTGCGCTGGACTCTCTCAAGCAGTTCCCTGTTCTTTCTGAACTGATGGGCCCAGAACTGGGCACAATATTCCAGATGAGGTCTCACCAGGGCAGAGTAGGGGAGGAGGAGAACCTCTCTCAAGCTACTAACCACACCTCTTCTAATCCTCCCCAGGATGCCATTGGCCTTCTTGGCCACGAAGGCACATTGCTGGCTCGTGCTCATCCTGCAGTCCACCAGGACCCCATGTCCCTTTCCCCTACACAGCTTTCCAACAGGTCAGTCCCCAACCTGTACTCGTACATGGAGCTGTTCTTTCCCAGATGTAAGACACTACACTTGTCCTTGTTATATTTCATTAAATTTTTCCCCTCCCAACTCTCCAGCCTGTCCAGGTCTCGCTGAATGGCAGCACAGCCTTCTGGAGTGTTGGCCACTCCTCCCAGTGTTGTGTTGTCAGCAAGCCTGCTGACTGTGCACTTTGTTCCCTCATCCAAGTCATTGATGAATATGTTGAATGGCACTGGTCCCAATACTGACCCTTGAGGGACTCCACTAGATCCAGGCCTTCAACTAGACTCTGCCCCATTGATCACAATTCTGACTTCTTTCCTCCAACCAGTACACAACTGACCTCACTACCCAATCATCCAGACCACAATTCCTCAGTTTAGCTGTGAGGATGCTCTGTGTTCCACCTCCTCCCTTAAGCTAGCTACTCAGGGACTGCAAGGGGTCTATTAACCATATGCATACTGTTGCTCTTACCTTGTCCACACTGTACTCCCACAGGAAGCAGACTGAAAGAAGGTAAAAAAAAAACAAACAAACAAACCAGGAACAGCAGGGAGGCGCTGGAACACAAGTGTAAACATGTTTCTTGGTAAATGGTATGTTCTAGAGAAGACATTTCCTCCCCTCCCTGGTGGCACCTTCACCTCACTGTTTGCTAAGGAAGTTTTATCACTCAAAATGCATCAGATGAATAAGAAGAAAAGATTAAAAAGCAACTTTACCACTGCCAAAGTCCACAAAGAAAAAAATAAATATAACAGATTTCCCCCCTCCCTTAAACATCTTTCACTTTCAATGGGATTTTTAAGGTCTTGTCGTGAAAATTATGATACCCCTGCTACCACCAACATTGCCTTGCTGGTGCATTTCACTTGGCATGCATGTAGATGCCTGTCAGGGGCGTATCTCCATGCTCAAACACTCATTTACATGCAACAGTCTGTTTTGTTCACAGTCCAAGTGCCCATTTGTGCACAGACCTTTCAGTCTGTACAGCTTTCTCTTTAGGATGTATAATACAACTCTTTCAAATGTGCAATAACAGACAGCTTACCCTAGCATCAGGTTGGACACTCACTGATTTCTGTATCATTTGTATCATTTAGCTTGCAATCAAATGATTCTGTTAGGGCTATTAGGCCTGGTCTGCAACTAATTTGTGTATCTGTACAGTAACAGTCTGATTAAGATTAGGAGGCTGTGGTCAGGCAGCTCTCACTCCAGGCCTAACAGCTGAAGATGCTATCCCTTCCCCAGGCTTACTTTTACCTCTTAGCTAGAGATTACCAATCCCACTGATGATGCCAGCACCTCTTACTCCATTTAAGGCAAAAAGCCAACAGCCACCTCAGATGACTTTACTCCAAAGAAGGTGAGAGAAGTTTGGTACTATCCCTTCCTTGCCTATACAGAATGGCAGTCTTCAGCAGGGAGATGGTGAAAAGAGAAAAAGACAAAACAGACAGACGAAAGTTAATGTCTGGAACATATATGTGTATATACTGGGGCAGTCTGCTCCTGTTCAGCTGTGCTGCTAGAGATGCTTTAGTGCAATGTGCATTAGGAGGTGATGCACTGCTTTAACTACACCTGTGCAGTTAAAGTGGTGGAACTTTATGTGTTCCTAAGGCCTCAGCTAATGAGGGCATCAACGACAGCTCTAAAGACTTGGTCTATACTGCTTTATCTCTCCCTAGTAGCTTCAATTCTGTGATAGCAAAGCACAAGACAAATGCAACAAATAGACCTTCCCAGCATGCACCAATGCATGTGAGGTGTTAGAGCTGGTTTAATTTTCATGGCAACGATCTTACATGAATAATGAATCCTTTTATTATGCTCATGAATTATCTGTGAGCAGGCTGTGAGCTTTATGAACATGTCTGCTGCTCAAAATTTTTTAATGAACAGTTAACGTTAACAACAAATGTCACCATACTGGATTACACCGAAATTCTCTGCCCCAGCAGTTTGAAGTTTGTGACTGGTGAGCTGGGTTGCAGGACAGCATTTAGTCTCCCTGGTGAAAGAATGGGAACTCCGTTAGTGAGGATGACTATGAACGGACCATATTTGTTCACACCGCTGCCCTGGCTTCCAATCTCATTTGGATAGGTGAACAAAGAACCATCACACATCAACTCTAATGTGAACAAAACCTTATATATCATGGGTACTGAGAACACCCTCCTCCAACTGAACATTTCCTTTGAATTAGTACATCAACACTCCCCTATCCCAACTAGAAACAGCTTTGCCTCAAGGCACTGAAAATAATCATTGGCAGGAGCACTCTTGCTGTAGGCATTACCTTGCTATTTCATCCTCATCACACAGCTCTGTTTAGATTTCCCAGGGCAGCAGGCAGGTGCAATGGAAACCAGTGCTACACCTTACCAGCAAAGACCAGATTTCCAGATCTTTGAAGGTAAGGCTCCCCATGCAAAGTAACCCCTACATGTAGACGGAAAACAAGAGACACTGTCACTTGCTTCTTTTCTTTGGTCCCTGGTGTCCACTTTTCAATCTTTGCTTACACCGAGAATACAAATCATCATGACAAATGCTCATTCATGTAAGCACTATGAACTGCACATTTCTTCAAACTCCAGTTTCTCTGGGGTCTTCTCACAGAACTGGGGGGCTATGTTGAACCTGGGCACTCCTCCACCACACCAGACTGCTGATGGGAAATCACATGGGTGTAACTCCCAGGGCAAAAGTTCCACCATAAGAGATCCTGCTGCTGTCAAGCACTAATGTAGCTTCAGATTGTACCTCGCCTGCAGTTGCTTCATTTGGAGCTCTCAATGGATCGAGTCGTGTTGATTTTTATAAAAAAGTAACCTGTCCACCAAATCAAATGAAAGTGAAACCAATCAATCAAACAATTCCTCCCACACCTCAACCCCAAGGACAGAAGTGAGTACTAAAAATTTCACTGTGTAAAGTAAAACTTAAATTCACATACTATCCTTCTGGCTGTTACTGACACTGGCCAGGTGCTTCTGCCTGTAAATAATCTGGCAGTGTGGACTACCAGGGTGTTTTAATGTGGTCTGGGAAACCAAAACAGGTTTAATGCTTAACGAAAAGAGGCTTAATGCTTAACACAGGAAGTTTAAAGGAAGTGTCCTTTATCATAACAATTCATTCCAATGCATACCCTCAGTCTTCCCACCTCATTTGTCCGTGGATGACCTTGAAATTGCTCTTTCCCAAATCAAGGTTTGATACAACTTCTAGGTCTCCAAGGTTTCATCCTCACTAAATGAGCACATTCTGAAATGGAAGAAGAGCATGAGCAATTTTCCTTGAACACCGAGACTAAGCACATGGAAATTAATCTCTTCTGTTCTTCACTAAATTAATCACAGGATATTTTATTTTCCAGTCTCACCGTTTACTCTGCAAGGAATAACTCAAACCTCTTGCATTCGGCAGCTAGGCAAGGCTATTAGGAACCCTGTTTGATTCAATACATAGTTATGCCAATGTCAGTATACTGTAATTCCAGCGTCAGGACTCCTGGTGAGTGAGTCCCGTAACTAATTCAAAAATGAAAGGATACCTGCTCCTCTGCTTCCTACACCCTGCTGTCTCAAAGCAATTTCTTATGTGCCAGCGTCATTGTAAATCTGTGCTTTAGTATACTGTGAAAAGCAATTGAAGTTATGCCACAACTTAAACATAGAAACACTTATTAATACCTGCACTTACAGTGAAGGGACTTGGGTCTGCTTTGTTCAAGTGATGAGATCATTTGCAGAGCTTTCTAGTCAATGTGAACCAGACTGACAGGTCACTTAGGCTTTCAATTCATCCCAGCAGACTACCAATGTGTCTCAACTGTTCCTTGGAACACTGCTGTCCTCTGCCAAGCAAAAAAGGCAGTAGCTAACATTTTATTCTTGCCTTTGTAAGGCTAGTATTTAGACACGAAGATAAGGCCTTCTCCCTAAAACTCCTTTCAGCTGAAGGAAATCTTCCACACAAGTTATGCTGGACTGTGGTGAAAGTCCAAAATTAATATTTTTTTTTTTTTTTTTCGTTCTGGTTACCCCTCCTAACTCATGTACAACTGCAAGGTCACAGTTTAAAAAAACAACAAACAATCAGAGCATCCAGCAACCTCTTCCTTGGGCACATGAAAAAATATTTTCAGTGTCTTATTGACCCATCTCGTATGCCTGTGTGGTTCTTTTCGTGTTGTGCAGGGACACGCTCACTATGCCAAAGTTTGTTTCACAGTAAAGTAAGGAGATGCTTCTAGAATATTTTGTTGATGAGGAATGGAGGCAAAAAAAGATGACAAACTATATTATGACCAGCTACTAGGACAGCTGATGTGAACTTTAGGTGATCTTTATTCTTGTAGGTATGGCTGAGACTTGGTGATCTACAAGGTCTTTTCCAACCACAATTATTCTGTGATTCTGTGACTTAAGGGTGTGTTGGGAATCCATGTTCAGGAAAGCAGTGAGCAAACCACAACTCCAGTCCTCCGGGGCTGTCATGCCTGGTTCCCTCCACACTCAATGGGAAGCACCACTGCCACAGCACACACAAAGCCAGAGTGTGTTGCACATATGGTGATTTAACAACACACAGTCAGAGGAATGGAGCGAGGGAGCTCATTTTTTTAACTGACTCATATTTCCTAACAGGTAGAAGTCTCCTCATGACATGAAACAGTGTTCGACCTTCCCAAATTAGTAAAATGCTTTCCAAAGTACTTAATTTTATTATAATATTGTCAGTGTCCTGCTTTGAAAGGCCTTATATGTTCTGGGGAGGAGTGCCTCAGAAGCTGTAGAACATAATTCTCAGCAGTGTATTTGTCCCTTTGCCTTGACAGTAACCGGTCAGTTAACCCCCCATCACAGTAAGTGCAATTGGAGTTACCTGCTGATAGATATCCTGTGGGCAGGATTCTTGGAGCAATGGGTTAAAGATTCAAAGGGGTCTCTCTGAAATGTAAACTTGTAATGGCTGCACTGTACAGTGCAGTGATGTAAAATCAATGCAGATGCAAGCTTAAACGCAAAGGTAATGGAGAGGCAAAGACATAAATAAGGAAAACTACGAGTGAAGAAAGGGCTGGTAATAGAGGAAGGCGCAAAGCAAACTCAAGGTGCTGTCACTTAGGATAAATAATGCTTAGCTCTGGCACAAGGCTTTTCAGACATGCAGCCCAAAGTGCTCTAAAGATAAACTAATACCATTTTATGGTTGAGGAAACTGAGGCACACACAAGAGTTGCTGTTTACATGGGATCACGTATTCCATGCCAGATGCAGAAGCAGACTTTAGGTTTCCCAGCTTCCTATTCCAAGCCCCACCATGCTATGCTGAAATGACTTGTTCTGCCATTTCTGCAGTCTTTCTTCAGATATACTTCCTCAGCTAACAATAAACCCTGCTTGCTGCTAAGGTGTGGGTTTTCTTAGGAGAGCTATGTCTGTATTGATGGACTCTTTTTCCTCACGCCACTTGCTCTTTATTTTCAACATTTACACGGGTACAATAAGGTTTGTTACGCAGTTCAATAGCGGGTACCTTTGCATAAGGCACATGCCACAGCTGAATGCACACTGGAAGGGCTTAGATATGTATTCTAAAGAAGGAACATACAGAACTAAACCATAATGTCTATTACTGTCCTTTAACATTTTTAAAGCCATTTCTTTCCCAGAATTACTGCAGTCTCTCAGACAAGAAGGCCACACACAGAGTTCCATTGTCCTTGTTGTCCTCTACAGTCAGACAACACACTCCAGCTGAAGGGTACTCCTGAAAAAACTACTCTTCACAGCTGCTGAACTATTCAAATTATATTTTTCCACAAGGAAAATGTTTCAGTACAAAATTTTGTTACACATTCAAATGTACTTTTTAAAATATTCATTAAAAATTTTTTGAAACATCTCAGTTTTGTATTTGTTTCTTGCCCTTTGTCCACTTCCCCATTCTATTTGATGAATTTGAATCTATTTGATGGTTGAACTCATGCATTTATTTTTTTAGCTTTGCTTTTCACTATAGCTCACTTTTTCTGTTCTAGCTTTCTAACTTTGTTAACTTCTGAAGTTGCTGTATAATAAAGGACCAGTTTTTAGCCCACTCAAAAATTGAGATGCTCCCAAGAATTAGAAAGTGTAAACATATGCACACAGAGTACCTATGGCATTATCATTTTACCACATTCAGTGATGAGGAATAAAAAAGATATACAGGAAAATAAATTCTTCAAGGCCCCTTTTTAAGGTATTATAAAACCAAAGAATCTGCTCTATTTTTAATTTTGCAAAACAGAAATAGCTTCCAAGAAAAGAAATTAATCCTCTTAAAAAAAAAAATAAATCACCTCTACTGCTTCTCTTAACCTAAAATAAACATAAGCACCACTTATCTGTCATCGTGCATTGTTTCTGTTCTCAGTTTGCTGGCAGCCTACTAGAGGTGCCTCTTGGGATTTTGCTTTTCTCTCTCAGAGCTAGGTAAGTATTACTCTACTGCTTCTTTTGGTATCTAATCCATTATTTCTGGATTCGAGATTTTATGCTTTTCTCTCAACACCTGTCAAAGGCATTTCCTTCTCCATAGCCACCATCCTCTCTTCTCCAATTAATTACTTTGATTCATTACCTAATCAATCATGAAATAAATGCTGACAACTGTCCTGGGGAGGCAGTGGTAGAAGTTCAACTGGTGAGAATAAACCCAATCTATTTGAATATAAAATTCTGTGTCCTGTGTAAATAAAAATTGGTTTTCTGGGGATGGTACTGATACTTGTCAGAGTGTATAGCCCACTCATGGCTTTAGAAAGTTATTGCCCCTACCTGAAAGGAAAGTGACCATTTAAAAGAACTTCAAAGACCCAAAGGGTCTTTCTAATGCTGCCCTATCTTTCCAACAGTGTGTGGTGTCATGGTTAGGTTTTGATTGATTACTCACTAATTCTCACACAGTGACTTACACAGACTACTTTTAAATCACCACTTTCTTCCATGGTACTTGGGGCAGGCCCCTACAGTACACTCTGAACAGTCTGGAGACTTGTATGAATGGACACGAAGGGCTGTTCAAAATGTAGTTACCTGTAGCCATGCAGCAGGGAAAATATCCTCAGGTGGGAATACTCTCAGGCTTATCCTATCCAACTTGCTGAGCATTCTTCATCACTATTCTTTTATAGAAGACTATTTGTAGGACACAGATTTCAAATCTCAGTCCTACAAGTAGTAGTCTAAAGCAGGACATATGTCTCAGCTATTTCCTCCCTTTTTATGTGAACAATATAGTAAGATTATCTGTGGTCCACAAATAATTTATCATATTTCTTACCACTCAGACATCTCCCTCAAAGTCAGAAGAAGGTCTGGGAGACAGGGAATATACACATTCAATAGCTGCTCTCTGGGTTGTTGGTATGGTAACATGCATCTCTCCTTGATCTCCCTTTTCTGAGTTTCAAGATTGTTTGTCTAACATGTGTCAAGCCCATCCTAAATCCTGAATTTTAATAAGCTTGGAGTCTTCAAAACACATTAATTCCTAAATTTGCCAATACTCCTTAAAGATTCCAAAATAGGTAACAGCTTTTTATTAAGTCTATCCATTAAACTGCATTGTCATACAGTAGAAAAAATTACAAAATAAGACCTGAGATATGAACCTAAGTCAACACAGTTTATATGTGCCTGTGTACAAGTGTGTCTGTCCAGAATCACTTACTCCAAGGCGTTTATCCTTTGTCCTGACAGACTGACCCAGGGCTTAAATTACTTGCTTGCATCAACTCTGGCTATGCTCCCTCCCATGAGGTCCACAGCAGCAACCAAAACCAAACCTAGGGAACACCTGCAAGCAAAACCATACCTCTGTGCTGGCTGTGGGGAGATCATTCAAACACTTCAAGTAAAGTAGCTTCAAGTAAAGCAGCTCTTTTGAAGCATCTCAAGTTCCAATGGACAGCCATGAGTTTCCACTCATTTCTTTTCAGTTGTTCATATTGCTTCCAGGGCAGTTATATTTAGATATACACAGAATTGGTGGGGCTTCTACAAGAGCAAAGTTTCCAGTTTCTTCTTGCTCCATAGCAGCTCTGCTAGGTAGTAAGAGCATGTCCTGGGGGACTTGGTAGACTGTAGACAGGTGCAACAGCACAGTCCCTGTTTGCAGAGGTGCTCACGGGGGAAGAAGCTTTTTGGACAAACACTCCAAATTTGCACAGAGTTGGAGACAGAATCAGAAATGAAGACTCCCTGTCTCATGAGTTAACAGCCAGACAGCACACAATTATAAACCACTCTGAGATCCTTGGATGACAAATGAATGGGTAGGCATACAATATCAGTAGTAAACCCTGGCAGTACTGGTTTCTACCCAGTAAGATTATATAAATCAGGTCAAGTGATTTGCTCTGTCTTCTAGTGATGATCAACCTGAAGGTTCAGCAGGAAATCTGTAGAGATTTTCAGAAGTTAGTATGCTTTACAGTTTCAAAGAAGTGTTCCCTTTTACAGGTTACTGTGACACAGCGAGATTTGTCAGGCCTTTCTGTATATGAGAGGATGCACCTCGCTCTCCACCATCCCACAACAAAAGCAAACAAGTGTGGCTCATAGAGGGCAAATAGTTGGGCAGCTCTGGCAAATAAAGTCAAGAATGGCAACCTAGTCCCACTGTTCACTTTCCAGCATCAAATATATTTCAGTTGCCCCATTTCTTTAAGCAAGTCAGAGCAGTTATCAACTGTATCTAGTGGCATATGAAGACAAGAACCTCTCTTCAGAAGATCTAACACATCAGATTTCTCCTCTGCTTATACAAAGTCTTGCTTTGCCTGTCCCCTTCCCGATAGGTCTCTTGATTTTTTCTGCTTGATGCATTTTCCTGTGCACTGTCTGATCACTGGCTCTTCAGGACACAGCACACATCCAACTGCATTTTCTTTTCCAATTTCTATTTTATTTTCTGTAGCAGATACCATTGCTCCAAAGTTAGGTCAGACCCTCAAAAAATGTACATGTTATTGCAGTGACACATCCCCAAAACAACAGAGTTGCTGCAAACCTCTGGAATGTTCCCTTTCTGGCTCCATTTAGTATTCACCTAACTTGCAACTATTACATGAAGTTCTCTGTTTGCTACCTGGGACATTCTGCAGTGCTTTGTCCCCTCTCTCCAGTGTTATATTAGAAATAATAAAGAAAAGCAGCTTCCACGCTGGGGCGATTGTAGTGGGACAGAAAGCTGTTCATTCCTGGGAACCACCTGCTCATTTCCCCCTCCTCAACTTGTTCACATTCTCAGATTTCCTTAGGAAGGCAAAATGCAAGAGGGTGCTTTGCTCCCTTCCAAGACCACGGAGAGGAAGCTGTCTGCATTTTAGCAGTTGCTGAATACTTTCCTTGGGAGAAGTGGCTCCTCCCCAATCTTTCCATTTGACAATGATGTCCTAAGTGTGGCAAAGTTGTTCTGCATCTCTCACCTAAAGCACTCAAATTATGAGTATTTCTGTGGGGAAAAGGCAAGACAGTTTGAAGCAGTTTGGAAGAAAGACAAATGACAGTCCATCCCCAGAACCTGCTCTGGGCAGCCTGTGAGTTTGAAGGAGTGCTATGATTATATTATACTTCATTAGCTTTCATTCCCCTGCTTCTTCATACACCCCACAGGCTGTGTGAAGCTCTCTGTGGAAAGAAAACCTGATTTAGAAGGGGAGGAGGCCATGCCCTTGGGATTCCAGAATAGGGGACACTCTTGAGATGGGATATAGTGCTCAGGCACTATGGAGGAGCACACACAGGCCACGGAGAAGGGTCACAGTAGTGCCACCTATGCCTTTTATTCCAACGGATGTTACAAACTTGTCTCAGAAACTACTGTGCCAGATTCTCTGGGCTGTGCTATGTGTGAAATCAAACTAGTTGATCCTTTCTAATCTTAAAATTTAGCTGCAGTAAAATCTTATCATACTTCCCTTTTTCCCTTAATGTAAGGAATATTTCTTCACAAAGTCCAGCTACTTTTTTGAAGAGCTTTTTTTCTAATAAAATTCAGACACCACTTATCTTCTTTGAGATTTACTAATTTTTTTTTTTACTCACTCTTGGAGCCACGAGAAAAGGAAGCATCTGTCTTAAAAGCTGCTTTCACTGACTAGAACACGGCTATTTTGGGTACCTTGGGAGAATGGCTCCTAGCTTTATTTGGGCTGCTCTATCCATTCACAAAACAAAAATCCCTCCACCTCTCTCTGATGTCTCCCTCTTTTTGAACTTCATGGTTTGACATGAGTGAGGGTTTGAGTAGCCTAAACAATGCTACTGGTGAGATCACACAAATGATCTTTGAGACAGGGATTGGCATCATAGGCTATTCCTCATACCAGAGATCAGCAGCAGCAGCAGCAGAAATGTCTGGGAACCTATTTTATAGGTTGATGTTAATGATTTATAGCACTACCACTTCTGTAGTCTCTCTGGAGCAAACAGTTGAACGTGTTTTAGTAAAACTTTAAACATCATAACTGCAGCCAGTCGTAATAACAGTCTCCAGTCTCATCCTCCCAAATGCAAGGGAGTCAGGTCATCCAGTCAAAGGTCAAGTAAAGGCTGACTCTCGAGAAAATGTGCATTACTATGTGAGGCAAAGGTGATTTGACTCAAACCTTTGTCAGGCTGGTAAGGAAACAGCACATAGATGCCCAGCCAGAAACCTTCCCTCAGCATGCTAGTGACAGAAGCCAGGAATGCTGGACAGGCAGTACCTTGCCTCCACCCCTGGGAGTCCACACATGATCACCGCTAACACCCTCTTCTTTTGTGCTCTCAGTAAAAGAGGTTACCATCTCAAAGTTCTAAAAGAAACGAAAGGATTGAACCACACAATTCCTCTACACCCTCAACAGCAAAGGAGCCAGAACTTCACTCTCATTTCATATGGGCAAACACAACTTAGACCAAATATGAGCAAAGCTCTCCACACTCTCAGTAGTTTCCCTGGGAGATGGTTGGTTGGCTAGGGAGAACGTGGGAGCCATGCTACATAACATCTATTTATTTTCTGTATTTATTTATTCATTTTATATTGAGGACACACTAATCTTCAAAAATTCATCTTCTCAGAAGCTGCAAAATACATTTTCCAGTCTTGTTGACCCTTTGGCTTTGTGGAATCACAGTCTGATATATTATCTGATAATCATATTACATACCTGAATGCTGCCTTTCATCCATTCCCTGGTGCAGGTTGGTTACGAGTCACACAGAATGAATACCGATTGGGTGGCATTTACACGCCACGCATCCTGACTGGCTACACATGCGAGAGCATGAAGGTCACCCACTGAATTGTTTTGTGCTTTAGTCAATATTGTCCCATGTGCTCCAGCAGCCTGGTTTTCACAGAGCATTACCTAATTGAAAACCAAATCTCTGCATCAGAATTCCAGCCAGAAGGCTCACCCAGGTCCCTCCTTTTCTCTGTGCCACAGCCGTTTGTGTTTGATACTGATGGCTCCATCTTAACCAGGAGAAAAATAGCTTATCTGAACACTCAACACAAGATATGTGGAAGCTGAAATGGCAACAATGGGAGCAGTAAGCATCAGTTCTAAGGAGGTGGAAAAAAAATGGGGAAGAGCAGCAATAAAAATAGTCCCATGAATATCGATGTGCATCTTTTTAAAAATATATTTCTGTTTTTGTCCTCTTTTGCGGTTGCTTTTCAGACTTACTCTTGTGCCTTACCCTGAAGGAGACCTAGTGACACTATATGACAAGATCTGAGGAAAATCTGAAGTAAGCAAGCTCTGGATTTGTACACGTATTTGCACCTGTAAATCCTAAACTACTTTCATGCTTACTATAAATGCATACCTGTTCCATCCTATCAAAAAAACCCAAAGTGCCTAAGAAGTACAATCAAAGCTAAAATTCTCATGGTCAGTGTCGTGGAGACATTTCTTTCAGGAAAAAAAATGGGGACACAGAAAGAGCCTTGGCTTATGCACTGTTACCCAGGAGGGCAAGGACAGACGTGAACAGAGAGCCCAGGACATGAGTGCTGGTGTTTCAGTGAAGGACCATTGAGGACTCCTTGCAAAATAACCTTCAATTATTGAGCGTGTCAGCAGCTAAGAAGAGTGATGAACCGTGCCAAAGAACTGCCCACGCACCTCTACCTGGGCAGTCACGGCTCACCTCTGCACTTTGGCCAACCTCCCGTGGCACAGCAAAAGCAGTTCTGGTCCAACAACTGCCAGTCAGCTTCATCCCAGCTACAGCTGAGGGACAGAAATTACAGAGGAAATTTAACCATCTTCTCTAATTTCCTCTATGTGGGGGTAAAAAATAGTGAGCCAGAAAACACAGATGATTGCATAATTGGTTATTGATGAGCGCCAAGGGCAGCAGCAACTGTTTGCACTGAGAGAAAAATCTCTGATGGTACATGATGTCAGCATTGATCTGCTTTACCAACAGAAGTAAACACCTTTCCTATGCAGGGTCAGGTGCTAGAGACAATTACCCAGCACACACGGAGCAGGGAAGTGGCTGATCTGCCCATCCAAGAAATGCCTGCTGCTTTACTTGCTGGTGCCATTATATTGCTATGGAGATAATACCTACAACAAACCTGCCTGCTATGTGCTATGGGTGGTGAGGCTGCAGTGCAGGGCCAAAAGCTTTTCCATCAAATCAAATAGTGCTTATTCAAAAATGAAAAGCACCTCCCTGGAATTTACACTCGGATGCCAAGCAGCTGATGGGGACTGATGAAACTCTAGAGAAGAAGGTGCCATTAGGTGCTCAGTGTTTCCAGATCCCGTGAGTCTCTGGTGAACTTTAACCTAGGGCTCCTCAACTTGCTCTTTAACTCATTGTCTCCCATTGCTTTATTCTTTCCTCCCTTTCTTTAATCCCAGATAACTAATTTTCTCTCTTTTCCCTGCCCAGCTTTAGTTCATCTCTGCTTTTCCTCCCCTGACAATGAATGGGTTTCTTCTCCTTGATGCTTTCCCACCTCCCATTCTGTGTCCATTTTATTTGGTTAGCTCCACATACACCATCGCCTTCCCCTTTTCCCTTTCACTCTCTACATTCACATATTCCACCCTCCACGCTCTCTCCCTGTGTCTTTCATCCTCTTTCTTTACCACCTGCCAATTCCAAGCCTGTCTGTGCTTTCCAGCTCTTTTCTTCCCTGATGCCATTTCAATTATTAGCTGATTCTCTGCTTGCTTTCCTCCCTCTCTCTCTTTCCCCCTCTTCTCTCCCTCAGGGACTCAAGCTTGTCTCTCCCCATTTGTTTCAGGGATACTATTGCTGTGGGTTTTCAGACATTTGCAGGTTTGTTTGTTTTTATCATCACACCCCTCTCTTGCTGTATAGCTGCTTGTCACTTCACTTTCCTCTTTCTGCCTACCCCAGCCAGAGCATCATTATGTCCTTTTTCTGTCTCAGCCCATCATTTCCCACAGAGGCCATTATTATTAACCGTGCCGGGAGATGTACGAGCAGCGGTCAGCAGGGTCAGCAGGGCTCGGTTTCAAATTGATGGGAATCAGAAATGGAAGTGGCACAGCAGGCAAGGGGAAGCGCCAAGTGGAAAGGAAGCAACGACACCTCACAGGCTGGCTCTGCACAGGGCGAGCTGGCAGCTGAGCCAAAGGGTTCCTCAGCACCCACACCCTGACAGCCGCACCCTAATTAACACCCCCCCATGGAAAGCTGGCTGCAGCCAGCGAGTGTGAAGGATTCTCAGTGATCCAGACACTGCCTGTTGCACTGTAGATCAAGCCTCATTTTACAGAAACGCGTTGCCGTCAGCCTCCTGACATCTTCAGGCCAGACAGAAATTCCTTTCAATTAAAGAGCTTGCAAGAGCTTTTTTTTTTTTTACTGCAGCAGG
The DNA here is from genome assembly GCA_013399075.1 of Chloroceryle aenea. Lineage (NCBI taxonomy): Eukaryota > Metazoa > Chordata > Aves > Coraciiformes > Cerylidae > Chloroceryle > Chloroceryle aenea. The sequence continues at coordinate 456,774 of VWZY01009665.1, forward strand.
TATCTCAAGCGTAGGGAGAGGGTGGAAGAGCAGCTGCCAGCACTGAGCGGGGGGAAAGGAGGGAACAGGCTATGAATATTGGTTTCTGATGTTGATAGGGGGAGAAGAACTGATTCCCAGTGCAATGTGGTGGTGGGAAGAGGGGAGAGTAAATTTGACAACTGTATTGTGGCATGGTGAGGATAGGGCCTGTGACAACCTCCAAAACTGATGGAAATGTTTTCTGTTTGCAGAGGGAAGAGGGGCTTGCTTTTCACTGCTTTGAAAAGTGGAGAAGGGCAAAGTGCAGAAGACATTCAGTGTCTGGGAGGCTCAATCTTTAGGCTTGATCAGCTTTGAGTCCCACAGCAGTACTTCTCTAATGAACTAAAGGAGCAGAAGCAGGGGGAGACTCAGTCGTGGTGCCCTCAGAGATACTGTTTGTGAAATGCCTGTATGCCAGGTTCCTGCTTGTGACAGGCATCATGTATGACAGCCTTTTTCTCCCCCATGGGTGTCTGCTCCAAGCTGTCTGTCAGCTACCTCTCTTCCATAGCCCCTGAACTTCTAAGCTCTTGGCATGAGGAAGGTCTCCAGCCACACTCATATCCCGAGTGCTACATTTATAGGGCAAATACTTTGGAGACTGTCATATCCCACTAGGAAACAGCATCTTGAGACAGCAAATGGTCTTATCTTATTGAAAAACACCTTAGTACAAGCTGCACTCCTTTCAGATATTTACAGGGGCTGCACAGTTTTAACGACCCAGCTCCTTCACACTTTTGCAACTCCAGGAATTTAAAGCAAAGTTACCTTTTAAAATGGCCTTCAGAATACTGAAAAATGCATATGGGAAAGGATTGCTTAAAACTGCTCAACCAGCCCTGTCTCTGCTGCCTTTCCCCACAGGCATCATTTAGTTATTGCTTGCATATCAATTAGGCAGCCTTTGATGGAAGAGCAATTGACAAGGGTACCTCACTCCATTTTCTTTTCCTGACCTGGGGAATTCTGGAAAGCAGAGCCTACATTACAAATGGTCAGAAAAAGGACAGTCAAGTTGTTACTTGAGGGATTGCTTTAGGACATGGCTGTATGTCACATCCTCACCTCTGCTAGGCTTCTGTTTAGTAAATAGCAGCTAGTAGGTGGTCTGGTCTTTGGGTTTGCAGGCTAGCCAGATAAATGAGTTGCCTTTGCTAAGGTTAGTATTTTGACAGCACTTGAATATTTAAAGTCACCTTCAGAAAATCTGTTTTGGATAATTCTCCTGAACAAAGTCTCTGCGAACCCAAGTCCAGCATTTTAAAGACAATGCACAGAATTTGCCATAGCAATGTGAGTCCAAGCGGGTTCTGTTTACAACCTTAAATTTAAATTTCCAAACTAGGGTTTGAGAGGGGCAAATGGGAAATTTGCAATGCTCCCTCCTAAATTTACAGACACTGTCTAACCACTAGGTGCAAAAAGGAATTGACAAAGGCAGAGACAACATACAGGCAAAGATCAGCAAAACAAGTAAAAAATAAAAAATAAAAAAATTGCAGTCACAAGGCAATGCTTGCCACTGGTATATTCATTTTTAGGCTTTTTTTTTTTAGCCTAATACTAAATACTAATTTTATTAGCCTAATACTACTGGTAGTATTTAGTGACTCGGTGAAACATGCAATCTTGGTGTTTAGGTACAATTCCCTGTACAATTTCCAGACACTGATATCCTGGCCATGAAGGCTGTAAACTTTGAGGAAGTGTTGAGACCTTTCCAAACTACATGAAAACAACTTTGATTACATACATAACTGAGTTTTCTCTCACACACCTCCACCCCGCTTTTTGTCATCAAAGTCATCCTTGTCAAAAACAACTGATTAAAATGCAGTCGAGGCTTACAGACCAAATGATAAGATGAGAAATTGCTAGAAACATGTTCCACACATGAAATCCAGCTCTGCTTTTGACTCATTCTCTCCTCCAAGCTCTGTAATACATACTTGCCTGTAAAACTGTTCCCTGAACACAAAGAACTTCAAGGCATCTGGGCTACTGTTTTTTCTGCATGAAAATGTTATGAGTAAGCAAGTTTGAGTGATCAATCCTTCAGTCATCTGGGTCCTGATACACACACTAATAGTGTCAAGTCCACAGATAACGGCAGCCACAACCCTTTTATTTTTTAGCATTAGCTAGGCCAATCATGTGGGAAGTCTTAAATTGATTCATCAATTTGCTATAATATTAAGTGTAGACATTTTGTAAATGCCTACAAGTTAGCACATTGGCAAGGAACTTCACAGTGGTCACATTGTTTTCTGGAAGAGAGCTGCAATAACAAAATACTTCTGTGTTCCCATATCTAGAACTGGTGAAAGAGAATATTCTTTTCCAGTACAGCTGGGAATTCAAGCCAACAACTCTGTGCAAATTACAAAAAGCCATGAAGAAGATTAAAAACCGTCTAAGGAATGAAGTCAATCCATTTTCACAAGCCGTTCTCTGTTCAACACCTCAGAAGTGGTCTGAAAACGTTTCATGTTGTTTCTAACTTGGTTTAATTAACACATGTAGTTGTTCAGATAGATCACCTTTGGCCAAGTAGCCTAGATTTGGAGGTGGATTGGATACGGGTAGGTGCCAAGAGATGTGGTACAACTTTATCTGTGAGGAGTAGTCTCTTCAAAAGGCAGAGATTCTTGGCTTTCCACTTAGGACGTGGCACATTTTATTTTGACTACACAGGAATACTGGTAAAAAGACACTTTTATATGTTAAATCAGCTGACTAGATGGCTCATACGCTCATACATATGCAGATGACATTTCTTATCTTCTGGGATAGGAATAATGTCATAAATGACACACATACATGGAGCATTTTCTTAAAAGTGACTAATGCCTTAAATGACATACTCTGGTACCAAGCAATGTCTGATCATTATCTAATGGCATTTGATTTACAAACAAATCAAGTTCCTGAAAGGTACTCAGCATCAGCTGTCACACAAGGAAGGAAGGAGAGCAGCGACAGACAGATAGATGAGGGAGATGGATGGTCAGCAGAGTGTCAGGTAGGATCTGGTGGTACATTACATATCAGACAAGCATAAGGGAACATAAATACCAGTGTATCCCTTGTGAACATTTAGTTTCAACAAGGACTTGGGCTCAGTGACTCAGCTAGCGCTCACTGGAGAGAAGTGCAGCAACCCAAGGAGAACAGAGGATCCTTGGAGGCTGTGAGTAACTCAGCACCACTATTACTCTAAGGAGGTTATGAAATGCTTCTAGGGTTGGGATGGCACCAAAGATGGAGAGAGCTAAAAAAAAAGAAACCAAAACCCTCTGGAGCAGCTGAGGGTTTCATAGGAAAAGAAAACGTACTTGTGCACACGCCTGTGGCACCCCCTGAGCTTGACATGTTAAGGACATAAATCCTTCCCTCCTGTTTATCCAGGAGGCAACAACAGTGCCTGATGTGCCAGGTAGAGTGCAGAAAGTCATGCACTTGACCTCTCCTTAGCACACAGGAGGGAGAGCTGGGCAGAGCTGAGCTTGCTTGGCACTGATAGTATCTGAAGGCCTCCCACTGCTGAAAACATCTCAATTCTTAATTCGGATTCCCCAGTTTGCTAATTATGCCAAAGCATTACTGCTCTAGCACTCATGGAATTGCTGGACCTACCCCCACTCAGCATAACCTTCCTTTATCAGCTACATTGCCATGTGCTGCTCTGGTGTGGCTGGGTGGAGATGGCTGTGCTCCCCTTTTGACAGGACCCAGCATGATCACACCTCACTGCTCCACACAGCAGGATGGGTTAGATGTATCCCATGGCACATTACCAAGAAAAGATGACTTCCCTCTGAGTACAAGACCAGCTGAGGGATAGCAGGATTCAAAACCTCCCTAACAAGGGAGAAACTCAATCTTCTGTATAGAGGGGCATGTGGGACATTCTGTCTCCAGTTTATATATCCACCTAGAGGCTGGATTAACACCTTCACTTCCAGACACATTCATGATTCCCAGACTGCCAGGAGGAAACTAGACAAGGGGCAACCCTTGGCTGCTTTTAAAACATTTCTACATTGATTCCTCCATGAGATACAAGGCAGTGAGTGAGATGAAATCTCCTCTTACTCAAGCCTTATTTTTCATAATTATGCATCTTTAGTGTTTCATAACGACCAATTTAATCACTTTTGCCGTTTAGAGGGCTATAACAGCCAATCACAGTAATGGGCTTGGTATTTGGTAGGAACCATTTAACGCCCAAGAGCCCTTGTTCTGAGCCACTTGATGCCACTTAAGTTTGACAGACAGACTCTCATTAGCACAAGTTGCAAAACCTCTCAGATGAAGCTCATTTCTTTTAAACAAACTCTGCTCAGTGATCCCCAAAGTCTCCGAGTGAGGAAATTTTTAGCTCACTTCAGATCCATGCAGGTCTGTGGAAATTAATCAGCATATTTCACCACACTGGGGGCTTTCTATGAAATTTTCTCTTTTCTCTTCACAGTTATTCTCTTGTACCTTGCACGTAAGCTCTGTTCCCTCATGGCCAGCCAGTGCCTGTCTCCTGGAGAGCCACCTGGGGTTATGTGACCTTTCCTTTTCACACATAACTCTCTTGATGGGTTTCTGCTCCATGCTGACCAGCTTGCATCTGCCTCTAAGGCACACCTCTCACAATGCATCCTGATGGGGACTACCAAATACACATTTAAAAACTTTTAAAAATATCTGCAGATCTCTGGCTGCTGCTAAAACTGCTGCCCTTGCCTTTGCAGTTCCTGCTACCCCATCTGCTCTATGCTTAGTGATCCACAGTGCAAAAAAAAATAAAGCTCACAGCATGAAAACACATCCCCCACAACATCCTTATCTCTAAGCTGAAGAATTATGGGTTTGATGGGTGGATTGTTCAGTGCATAAAGAACTGGCTAGATGGTCACATCCAGAGAATGATGGTCAATGGCTAGATGTCCAGATGGAGGAAGGTGATGAGTGGTATCCCTCAGGGGTCTGT
>VWZY01009665.1:461952-485887 GCA_013399075.1 Chloroceryle aenea
TAGAGGTCCCTTCCAGCCCAAAACATTCTATGGTTCTATAAAACTGCTGTAGATACTCTCAAACACACATGCAAGTCTACACCCCAACTCATATGGTGACCAACAGATTTGATGACACTCATGGTCCAACAAAGCTGAATATTTTCTTCAAATGCAACCAAAACAGGTCTCCCTATGTAGCTGCAAGGACAAGCAGTGGGACAGCAGGGGTGGCTGCAGGTCACGTTTGACAGATATGTCAATGGAGGCTTGGGAGAAATCCAAGACAAAGGGTATGCAGGGAAAAACAGAGGTTTTTACTCAAGGACTTAGAAGAAGGGATAGCTTTTCCTCAAAGGACTTTGTGATCAATGGACATGCTAATAGCATTACTATCAAGGCAGGATGTCAGATCTATGATGTGTGGTTTAAACCCACTGAATCAGTGCACTTCTGCAATGATCCCCCAAGAACACATTTGCCCACTACATTTTCTCTCCCATTATATCACAATTGTACAAGCAATGAGACTGAAAGTTGTAAATATAGGAATGCCAAAAGGAAAATACATTGATTTGTGAACAGTTCCCTCCTGGGTGACAGAAGAAACGCATATTTTGTGGCACAGTTTGATGGGACACAGTAACATCTTACCCTGGGAACAGTTCAAATGCTTCAGCAAGATAACTGTGTAAAAAACAGTATGTTGAACTAGAGGAGTCAAAATCAGCACTCAGAAAGGAAAACCCCATATTTTAACACTACTTGCAGTAATTATTAACATACTCCACACTTACTGCTTTCTGACACATGAAATGGTGGCCTGAGAGAATAGATAGTTGGTTGCCCTGTATCTAGTCTAAATGGGTCCCACGTCTAAACCACTGTATTTGGTTCAAGTACGACTACCGCAGTATTCTCAGTGCCGTAATTAAGATGGACTCTGTGTTTCAGCAGGCACAGACAAAGCCACAACATTATAAGACACTGTGTGCGCCTGTCCAAAGCTGAAGAGAGTATTAACCAATGTTATAATATATTACATGAGAAATAGCCTGATGCCCCTTAGTTAGAGGCTGCCTCCTATGGTACACTCAGCAGGAGAGGATTTAAGGTTGCATTTGTAACCTTAAATCTCACCTCACCTGGCTTGTGAGTGCTTAACTGTGCAACTTTAATGTGTTCTTATCAGAGCATTTTTATTGAGCCATTATTAACATCAGTTAGATACAATCTAGCCCTTCCCAGATCTCTCTCCTCCCCAGCCCTTACCTAAGCCACACATAACACAGGGTTCAGAAGAGGCATTTAACTCAACCTCTGCTGTCATTCTCCAGACACCCAGTGCCACTAATTCCCCAACAGCTCCCTGAAATGAGTCTACAGAGTTTGGGTTGCTACCTTGCTCACCCTTGGCCAGCCTACACATTGAAGGAAATCCTCTACTGATAATTAATATGGTCCCTTAACACTGCCTGCTCATTAATCTATTATTTTACTCCTCTAATTACTTTTGTCTGTTTGAGCTAACATTCTTCTTCCCTCGTCTCACACAGGTGCTGAATGGCAAATGTGCCTTTTGTTTGTCCCCAAGTCCCTTATAGACCCTGCTCTGTGCACAGACTCTGAAACCCATGCTGGCATTTCCTGAGGCACAAGCTGGCCCCTCACATGGAGTGACTTGCCTCTCCATGTGCCTGTATTTCACCTAAGTTATGGAACATGAAGATCCAGGCTTCAGAGCTGGGGCTTGCTGAAGGAATGTCTAGGGAATGTGGGCTTCCCATCTCCACCTGTGTCATCTCCTGGAAACCTGCCAAGGGCTACAAGGAATCCTCCTCACAGCAGCCAAGTGGTTGTAGATCTCCCCGCAGGAAATGGGGGCACTTACAATTTCACAGTGCAAGGATCATCTATCTATATATGCCCTGACTTCCTTTTACGATAGCAGCCTTTACCCAAAGACTAATAGTCGGCGCAAATTAACTTTAAGTCCCTTGGGCAGAAGGGGAGACAGAAGCAGGAACCAATTATTTATTTGCTTGGAAGATGCCCAAGCACAGCAGAGATAAATGCAGTAGATACAAGTAAGCATGTCAGAGAGAGGCTGGAGTTGCAAAGTTTGGATCCTGATCTGAGCTTCTGCAGTTCAAGGAATTCCTGAAATTTTGTCTCTTATCATAACTGACTGTAAAAATACTTACTCTCTGTCCCTCTCATGCAGCTGTTATTCAGGTTGTACAGGTAAGGTCTGGACTGCTGTCCAGATCCACACCCCACAGTCAAAGGGTGGCAGATACAATAGGACTCACGATACTGTCTGTCTTCTCCCCTGCTTTTATTTTTCACACTTATTACTATATTTCACAATTCTACCATTAAGGAAATACAAGCCTTTGAGGTTGGTGTGTAAGGCTAGTGAACAGCAAAAAAGGATACCTCTGCAGCAAAATTCATGCACAGACATCAGCACAGCAAACGTTCTAACACACACATAGTAAAGCGCTCACAAATAATGCACACAGCAGCGTGCATGTGCATATATTTGCAGATCTACAAGCTGCCCAGCAGGTAAGGATGGTGCTACTGACATATGCTCACTGTTACGGTATGTGTACTAAGATGACCCTGCCAGCAGCTCTCAGCCAGGCATGTGCAACAGGGCACTGACCTGCAGGCACCCTTGTGAGGTGGAGCCTAGAGACCTCCTGAGAGGCTGCATTGATCTTCCCTCTGCCTACGCCAGACCAAAGCTGACTCTTCTCCCACTGGTACCTTTCTTGGGATACTAACGGGGACCAGGCTCTTTAAGTGTACCATGGATGCCATCCTGTCCTCACTCCATGACTGTTTCACCCTGCCGTGGTCCTCCATCAATATGACAGCAGCTGAAATCTCCCATGATCAGTGCCTTTCCCAGGCCATCGTTACCTACATTACACTTTTCTTGGTGATGGCCTGTGCTGATCCTTTGGCAGCATATGCTCATGCTTCAAACAGCTCAGGTCAACCCAAACTGGTCATGATCTTCAAAGGCTGCGTCAGACATCAGCTCAGGCTTTCCTGGATGGCCCTGCACTCACCATCCCCTCCCAGCCTCGCTGCTGCTGCCCGCTTTGCTCCTGCACTGCAGGAACACTGCGGTGGGCACTCATTGCAAGTTTACGAGAAGGATGATTTGTTCAGCCAGCGCATGAAAAAACAGAGCGTACATGAGAAGAGTCATATTTTTCAGGTGCTGTTCAGAGAGAAGTAAAAAGTAAATGAAGAGGAAATAAGAATAACTGACTTTCGAACATGCATCTCCTAAAAAAAGAAAAAAAAGAAAGAAAGAAATCCCTGAATCATGCTTTCAGTCTCTCATGTTTACCTTCAGACAAGAAAGAGGGGGATATTCTGAAGACACATTTCTGAAATGATCAGAAAGAAGGCTAAGGAAGGCAAAACAGCCCAAGTGTTAGCATCACCAGGGCCTGTTGTAGCCTTGGGTTACCAAAATAGCTCACTGCCTTCGGCTGGGAGGCGCCCGGTTCTCCAGTGACTGTATTCAGACACGAGAGAAAAGCTCGGCATGGCAGAAAGCTGAGTGACACCTGGCCTTACTGTGGTCATTGTGGCAAGCAGTTTTAGGATATGTTTTGCTCCCAAAGCTGGCTTTTTCTTTTCCCCAGGTTTATCTCTGTAATGGAAATTCCTGCAAATCATGTTTTTCTTCCTGATTCTCCCTGAACCCTTCTGTTCTCTCACTCACTATTTGCCAGCCATTGGTAGAGATAGGATACATAAGCCAAGTGGCTCCATCAGTGGGATTGGCACCGGGGTGGAGGCAGAGGCAAGAGACAGTCAGGTGATTGGGCGGGAGAAGCTAGAAGGGGTGAAGGCTTTGGGACTGTATGGGAAACTCCCTCAAGACATCAAGACATCACTGTCCTGGCAGGATCTGTGTGCTGTGGTGGGTGCTGTTATCCATGCTCACTGGGGTCCTCAGATGAGAGGAGACAGTAGCTCCAGCTCCAGTGCAGAATGTGTCAGGCACTGAAATGAGTGTAGCTGTTGAGATCAGTTGAAGCCACATAACAGCATAATAAAAAAGGTGAAGTCTCTCTCTTTAAATGAAAAAAAAAATGCAGGCAACAGCTATAAGCTACTTCCTTAACTTTCCCCTTTTATTGGTGTGCCTCTCTCCTACTGTGAAGAGAGAGTGAGAAATATGCTTGCCTAAAGTGAAAGTACTTACATATTACAGCTACAAGGGAAGAAAAAAAACCCAAAACCTGCAGTCTTTCCATTTTCTTCTTAAGGATGTTTGAATTGAAAGCATTAGATTTAAAAAGCTGTGAATTTTTTCTCTCTTTAATTCACAGCCAACCTCTCTATCTTCAGAAACACATTTAAGTTTTCAGTTGTGAAATACTGCTACAAACATGGAGCTGCCAGTGGGGAACAGGACCTCCAGATGTCAGGGGAAATAAGACCCAGTCCTAAAATATCAGCCTTTTGCCCCTGTGAACCCAGAGATGTCACCAAACGAGTGGCTCCAAGCACAAGAGACCCAAAGCAGACTCATTAATTCAGATCACTAGAGGGAGACACAATAACACACACACTGTCACTGTCTTACACTCAATAACATTCTCTCCAATGTGTTTTGCTGTAGTCAGTTACTTATAGGTAGGATACAAGAGTACTTGATGGCAGGTTTGGAGCACAAGAAAGGCTTGTAGGGCAAGATGGACAGTGTCTGCTGCAGTAGGCAGAGTTGGTAGAAGATCTTTCCTCTTTTTGTCCTAGTCATGACAAGAAAGACCCTTGATTTCAATGGGTTTGTGCTGGTAGGAATGATGGAGAATTTGGTAAAGTTCATCAACCCGCTGCTGAAATCTCTCTTATGGTAGTGTATGGCAATGCCTTTTCCTGTCATCATTAATTATGGAAGATTCTGAATTCTCAGCTTCTTGGGTGCTCACTCCCACCTCCAGCCTTCTGGGACCCTTCAAGTCTAGGTCATGAAAGGAGGGGAGAGAAAGCAGCAGCTACTTATTTCTGAATATCCCTACTAATAAGGAACATCTCCATTGAGAAACACTAGTCTTGAGGGTGGAGGTAGTGCCTATACAGCACTGCACAGCAATACTACAGCACGCAACGAATTAGAAAAATTAGGTTCTTCTGTAGATGGGTGGAAGTTTTCATATAGCCACAAACCAGCCTAGCCTTTAAAATGCCACGGAAAAGAGTCTAACACCATGACTGACTACAAGTGTACCCATCTGGGAGAAGGTAATACTGAAACAACACTACCAGACTCTAACTTGCTATAAAGAATTGCATTTATCTGTAGCAGGAAAGCCACTGACTTGGTACACAACTGCCACATCTTCCCAGCAACAGCACAGACAATGTTGCCAGAGATGGAGCAGCCCAGTGCTGACCAGAAGACCCCAAGTGTTCTCTTCCAACCACTGCTGAAGACAGCAGGACAAATTCCCTCCTTACAGAAGGCTTATTCACATGTTCCCCAGAAATACCAAAATACTTATGAGGCCTTGCTCTCCCTCTCTGTCATGGGAAAGGGAAAGAAATCAAAGCTCTTAAGAAAATGGATATTTCATTCATCAACAGTATTTGTACTAAAACTGCATCACAGACCACAGGAACTGAGTGGGGCACTACTAGAGTAGGATGGATCTCTGTGTAGTGTACATGTCTCTCTGGGCACAGAAGGAAGAAATTAAAGCTCTCCAGTGTGTTGGGGAGAGAGCACATTCAGTACTTAAGTTTATTATAGGTGAGGAAGGGGACAGGAGGGGCTCCTGCTTGTGGGCAATTCACTAAGAAGAGGGGACTTCTAAAAAAGTAAAAAATGTGAAGCCAGAGGAAGTGGGAAGAAAATAGAGGTTGAAACAACTTCGGATGCCTTCTGGAGAAGCTCAGAAAAAGTTGAAACTTTGGCTTGTTTCCCAGGCTCTTTGTGAGAGCCAGCATCCTTTTCCTTATAATGTTGAATAACATGAAGACTAGACCATGAGAGAAAAAGACATCTCAGAAAGAGTCCTAAAACAAACAGGGAGTGTATAAGAGGCAAAGCAAGAGGTCTCTGTGGAAGATGAAATCCCATTTTTGCAGAGAGTATTTTGAGGATGCAAAGAAAAAGAGAAAGGAGGAAAAAGAGATCTGGTTAAAAATCATCAGCTGCCCCTCAACATCCTAAAATGTAGGGTCAGACAAGTACCTTGTAAATCTTAAGTTTCCTGATCATGCAAAAGCAATTACAGGGAGAAAGGTAAGTGACATGGGAAGAACTGACATGGTAACACCACAAAAAACAATGCACCAAAGCCAAACAAAATTAAAAAAAAAACAACCAACACAACAAACTAACCAACACCAACCCCTTCCTGACACTCCTCCATCTCTTCACAACCGTTCTTACTGAGGTTCTAAGAACGCATCAGTGAGGTGGGCTAAATTCAAACAGTTCAGACAACCAGAAAAATCCTCTTCCCACTCAACACTACCTAGTGCCTACAGGGTTGACTCGTGGTGACTCTAGCTGAGGGTTTTCTGGTTGTTACAATCTTCAGGCACAAACTGTCTTCTGTACAACAAAAAGTGCAGGAGTAAGGCTGCGGGCTTAGGAAGCACTGAGAGGCAAGTAAACACAGGACATAAAGATCAAAGTTGCCCATGTGAACTATACGGTCACCTCGAACCTCATGCCTTCAGAGAGCTCTCTGCTTCCCTCCTGTTGTGTTCAGCCCTATAAGGAGACCAGCGTGTGCTGAAGGAAGACACAAGTGAGTGGGGGTGTGGTATAATCTGTCTCTTTCAGTTTACATCTCATCCCGATCCCCAGTAATTGAGCCCCAGAGCATGAAGTTTAACATCCTTTTCAATATTTTTGTTGTGAATTACAAGAATATCCAGATTTGTTCACATTATCCTCAGGAACACACAAACTGTTTGAGTCTTGCCAAGTTCTCTTCTTTAAATAACTTTCCATGGCAATGAGTTCTACAGCTGTTTATAAACATATTATATGTATACCATCTCAATTACACAGAGTGTGCAGGCACTCTTCTGTATTCTCTATCCCTTCTAAACTTCCCAGGCTATGGCAAATTCTCAGAGATTCGAGGAGAATTTCTAGCACCCTCTAGGGAGAATCAAACTGGCGTATTTGACAAGCCTTCCCATCTCCTTTTATTTTATGCTGTGACATGAAACTTGGGTGTTGTAATCAATACTTATCTGCTTTGCTCTAGACTAGTGTTTAATGCTGTGATTACCACTGTAATAACTAAGCTCCTTTCTGAGCCAAAGTGGGTATCTTTAGGCTGTCAGGTGGAATTTGGGAGAATCTAGACTATTCTCTTCTCTATCAAACAGCCTTGCTGGACTAAGGCTGGGGAAGTTGGATCAGGAATGAGATACCTGGAAATTTTATACGAGTTTCACACTCTGTAACTGCTCCAGTAAAACTGAATCCTTTGCTCCTCAGCTGGTTATGCACCACCAGTAAAAGCCTCAATTGCTCATCCTTGGGCTGAGCCCCATAGTGGTCAATATGGCTTTCCCTCCTGGCTGGAAGTACACATGAATACCAATCTCACCACACTTGCCACAGTGCCCATGAGCAAGACCCTCAGGGAGGTTTCAACCACTAATGCCTTGTGGAAAGGAGCAGAAACATGAATAGGACAGTTTCTGTAAATGTGGGTACAAGCTCCTCAGGACAGGAGCTGCCTTTTTCTTATGTGCTTCTCTGCCCATCCAGGACAACAGGCTTGGCAGCAAGACCTCTGGTAGAGCAACAACTCGCAACCTTGCAACAACTATCCATGATGATATTGCTGCTAACCAATTCACAAGAGGCCACTCTTTAGGGCTTCTGTTGAGAGTTTACTGATAAGAATATGAACATACATGAATCTTTATTTTCCCCAGGAAGCTCTTTTTCAGTCAACCAGGCATTTATCATGCCTCTGAATAAGGTGGAGAGATGAAGAATGATAAATGTTAAAGCTTCTGGACTGTGACCTCAGCAGCTTATGGGTAGGGAGAAGTCATATTAGCCTGAATAAACATAAATCAAGAAAGATTTTAAGTAAAACTAAGATGAGCTCAAAAGCAGGCATTGCCTACCATCTGTAAACTATTTTACCGGGTGCTTTTATTGGCTGTGGTAGTTGCTATCTTGGTACACAGTACATGGAAAACAGAGCATCTCTTAACATAACTAGCCATAGATGGGTAGGCTGCCTGTGGTAGCCCACACAGAACATGTCAGTGTGATAAATGATTCAAGGTCCTGTGCTAGGACCTTGTCCAAGCTGTGGTGCAACTAGTGGAAATTTGATTGGATTGCATTTCATAAGGAAAAAATAATCTCCACCTTTGTGGTCCATGGATCATGTAGGTTATGAATTAATATTAAGAAGAAAACAACAGGATAACACCCATTCCTTGTACAAAGTCACAAAAGGGAGAATCTGGGTTCCTTTCAAGAGATGAGAGACTATACCATATCCCCTAGTGAAATATATCTAATGCTGACAAGTGCCAAGTGATATAATCTGTCTAGGAGACCATCAATGCTCATCCCCACTCCAGCTGAACAAATCAGTTTCCTAACAAATGAGTTCAGAGGACTGTTATGGTCTTCTACATGGTTTACCACCACAAACTGGGATGTCATAGGGCATGGATGGCTTAATAAGCCTGCAGCCATGTCCCGAATCACAGGAAAGGGAACAGTGTGAGCAGATAGGTGCTTGCCTGTTGCTGGAAGCTGCAGGACAGTGGTCCCAGAAGAGAGCTCTGCTGGCTGGAGGAGAAGAGCTAATGAAGCTGTTTGTTCTCCCAGGAAATGCCTCTTAAATTATCCACAAATAGTTAGACCTGGTTGCCAATGTCCTACAGAATAATAGCCCGTTGGACAAGGAAAAAAAGGGTCTGGCTGACTCTACCTGCTCTGTCAAAACCTAATCATTCAATCATAGAATCACTTAAGTTGAAAAAGACCTTTAAGATCATCAAGTCCTACTGTAAAACTAACACTGAGTTCCACTAAAGCATGTTCCCAAGTGCCACATCTACATATCTTTTAAATACCTCCAGGGATGGTGACTCCATCGCTTCCCTAGGTAGCCTGTTCCAGTGCTTCACAAGCCTTTCAGAGAAGAAAATTTCCTAATATCCAACCTAAACCTCCCCTGGTGCAACATGCGGCTGTTTCTTCTTGTCCTATCACTTATTACTTGTGAGAAGAGACTGACCCCCACCTCACTGCAGCCTCCTTACAGGGAGTTGTAAATACCAGGTGGTCTCCCCTGAGACTCCTTTTCTCCAGCCTGAACAACCCCAGTTTCCTCAGCCACTCCTTGTAAGACTTGTTTTCTAGACCCTTCATCAGCTTCACTGCTCTCATTTGGACATGCTCTAGCACCTTTATGTCCTTCTTATAGTGAGGGACCCAAAACTGAATGCAGTACTTGAGCTACAGCCTCACCAATGCTGAGTACAGGAGCACAATCACTTCTCTAGTCCTGCTGGCCACACTTTTCCTGATACAGGCCAGGATATTCTTGGCCTTCTTGGCCACCTGGGCACACTGCTGGCTCATGTTCAGCTGGCTGTCAACCAACATCCCCAGGTCCTTTTCTGCCAGGCAGCTTTCCAGCCACTCTCGCCCAAGTCGGTAGGAAATGGAGAGCAAGAATTTGCATTGTTCCAAGGAATGTAATTCCTGTTTTCATTAAATTAAAGCTGATCTGTATTGTCATTTGCCATCAGAATTATTAAAGTATTTTTCCCCTTAGTTGCCTTCTTCCCAGGTGTAAGTGCTGTAGTCAACAACCACAGCCACACTTCAGCTATGTCACAGGATAAGGAGAGGTTTATTTCTTATGGGTTGCTTCAGGGCTTGGGGACTTGCAACTGATGGGAGAAAAATGGCTAGTTCAACTACCCACTAAAGGACCAGCAGAGGAAGTGATAGAGCATTTTATAAAGCAATTTTTTTAACTTCCCACATAGGTAGATGAGTGGGCTATGATCAATCCTGAGGCCCAGCAGCATCTAAATGAACTATCACAAGCATCCTTGCCTTCTTTGCGTAAGTAGCAACACCGCTTTTCCTTCTCGTTTGTATCTTCCACTTCTCAACCAACGAGACATAAATAATTTCTGAGGTTCTAACTCAGGTAATTAGCCAAACACACACTACTGATGAAGTCAGTGAATGAAAGAAACAGCAGAAAAATTTTCTAATTAACTCCTTGAGGACAGCACACAAAGGAAAAGTAATTTGGCCCTCTTGCCCCCCAGTGCTGTTTTAATTTCACAACCTGTCCATTCAAAACCTCCTACACAAGCTCAGTAACACTCGTTCTTCCAGTTCTGCAGTCACTAGTTTAACCACAAAAAAAATCCAAGGAGAGAGAGAGATTTTAGAAACCTTTACAATGATCAAAAATAGCTCTTTCATGCATAGCAGATGTCTTCAAAACTAGCATAAATGGAGCCAAAATGCCTTACAGTTCTGGAAAGGGAGATTCCAAGATAAGATGTGTTTCTAACTGCAACAGCTCTGGAATAGATTTGGAATTTATATTAACTGACAGTGTCAAGGAAAACATCTAAAAGAAGCCCTTCTGTCCCCCATTTTGGGACAAGTATCCCTTATTAGTGTACATGCTGCTCAAAGCCCTAATGTGTGCCTGAAAGCAGTTCCTCTATACCTGTAAAAGATAACAGATGCATTGAGATGGGGAAAAGAGAAAGAATGAGTAGTGAGATATGGAGGTGACAGACTGGGGACTGTCTGCCCTTCATTCCTGGCTCTAGTTGGTTAGGAAGGGAGTGCTTGGGAGGTTTCACTGCAGAGGGGAGGACTGAGGATGGATTGGAAGGTGGTCAGTGAGACAGCACTTACGGCATGCTAACAAGACAACACCTCTGAGACACACAGCACAGGAGAAAAAGTGTGAAGGGTCATGTTGGGAAAATGAAGAGACCCAGGAAAACTGACCCTGGAATCAGAATGAGGATGGTATTCCTCAGTCCAGCTCAACAGAGGGAGTAGCCAGAATGAAGATTTGCTCTGAGAAGCCTTTTTAAAAGGAAGAAAAGGAGTCTGTGTCTGATACAGTGTAGGCAGCACAACTTGAAAAAAACCCAAACCACCACAAAGCAAGCATGCAGTCAAAGTGATGGGTCAGGACAAGAATCTTCTTATTACTGTTCTGAACAATGCATCTCATGTGTACCAGGCCTTAGTTTTCATGAAGATTTAAGCTAGTATTCTTGTAGTATTCTTAACAGACAGTGTTAGGCTGTGCTCACGGAATAGCTAACAAACAGCTCCTACTTGAAAACAAGAAAGAGTTATATGAGGACTGAAAGACTGATGCAGCAGGAAGATGGAAGATTTGATACAAAATAAATATTAAGAGACAAAATGACAGCGCTGGAAGATTTTGTATGCATAATTAAAGGTGAAAAAATAGGTTCTATATCCCTACATATGCAAATGTCATGCTTAATGTTGAAAATATCAGAAGAAGAAAGTCAGGTAGTGATGATGATAATACAGAGGAGTAGTGTTCCCCTCAGCATCTCTCCTCCTCCCATCTCTTCATGGCAGTATTTCCCCATCTTACTCTGTTTGGTGTTGCAAGAAATGGGCCAAAACTACAACTGTGTATCTGGCTTTCATATACATGGAAGATCAGAAGGACTTCAGTTTGGATGAATGGGTGAGACAAAATTTGAGTAACTCCAATCTGAACCACAGGACCCAAATCCAGGGGCTTCTGGATGCAAGTCTTGGACTGAACTCTGTTTCAGTGTGATACTCTACTTTTCTCTCTCCACCCTTTGTTTGCAATGCTCTCTTTTCTGGCTGCTGAATTGCAGTAGACAGCTTGATTGTCTGTAGCACGTGCAGAAAGCTTGCACCCTGCCCAAAAACCTCTTTGACCCTTTACATATATGGGAGTATCAAAGAAGACTACTCATATGGAGCTAATCAATGCTTTCCCCACACATTTTAGATGAAAGAATATCTGACAACAAAAGGAATCAGGTAATGAGTTGTTCTCTCCTCAAAGGGTGTGATACAGAGAAGGAGAAACCCATCTCTTTTTCCCATCCTACACTCTAGGGTGTGAAGGTGTCCTTGCAATCCAAGCTGCTAACCCCAGAGAGTCCGACAACTGAAAGGACATTTGCCTTCCAAGCTTGCCATGTCCTTGAGCATGGAAGGCACAGTTAGACAGAACAAAGATGGTGAGTTCTGCTTTATTCTGTCTCCACCCCGCTCTTCACTCATCTTAAAGCTCAAATGTCTTTACTCACCTCACAAGACACAGGAGGACTGTCTGCCAAAGTGGAGAGTAGTATCACATTGCCTGTGTCACTGTTTGCCTCTCCCTTTTAAGGCAGATCAGTGAGAAACAAATTCCATAGGTTTGGGAAAGAATCTCTTCTATGCCATAACTAAACACAAATACTTTCCTGTCTCCCCAGCACCAGCAGTGTTTTGTCTCCACCACTGTGCTGTGCAATACCAGCAGTAGAGACTGGGACAACCAGATGAAGACCAAAGCTAAACAGAATTACAGGTTCAATTCAGTTAAGTATCTACTGAAGTAACTTCATTTGTTCCCTTGGACAACCTGGTAGCTGTGCCTGGGAAATCACACTGCAAAACAACCTCACACTGCATTTAAGACTCTCGCCACTTTTTTACAGCTGCCCATCTTGCTGCTGAAATTTTCTATTGATATTGGAAGGGAAGGAATCTGCTGTACAGTTCACAAATCACCAGCACAGTCGAGTTCAGTTGAGTCTCTTACCTGTTGGGGTGAGGTGCCGCCAGGTGATGACAGGCTCAGGACGCCCATTTGCCATGCAAACCAGGGTCACGTTGCTGCCCTCATTCACGGTGATGTCTGAGGAGATATCGGTGATCTTTGGTGGAACTGTGAAGACAAAAAGAAGTCGGACCTTGTTACCCAGACTTCTGGAGGGCAGCCTGACTCATTAACCTATCTACCTATTAACCAGAGGCAGCCACAGACTCCTTTCACAGGCTGCACTCCTCATTACTGTCTGGGTTTCTGAAATTATATCAAACAGAATGTGCTGCTGCTTCAAGGATCTGCTGGTAGAAATGTTTTTTGCTGCAACTGTGATGCTTTGTGTTTGGACGGGTTTTGGGGCCTTGTCTAAAAACTTTGACTGCCCCAAGCCTGCATGGAAGGAGTCGGCAAGCTCCAAGCACTGTCCCAGCTAATTTTTACACTCCACAGACTTCGAGATGCAGTTTGACATCCTCCTGCAGGGTACCAGGACTCAAGGCACTGACTCCCAGGGTGTATTAGTTATTGCTACCTCCCACAGGCTTCTAGAACTCACGTAACCAAACACTCGCAGGAACTGAAACAGAGAACTGTTAAGCTCATTTCTGTTGTGACTGCTGTGATGAGGTGAGAAGTGGGTACATGTACCATGGCTAATGAGAATTTGAAGGCACAACAGTGACAGCAGGAAGGTTTCTGCAACATTCTTCATGCCCCTGGAGTGCCCACAGCAGATAGCCTCTGGCTGACTGCACCTCACACAGCACAGCACCAAAAGCATGGTAGGGTCTTTAAATATACGCAAGATCAGTCATGGCTTGGGCATTCAGGGCTCTTAAAGACCTTCCAAGCTAACTAAGTTTGTATCACAGGACCAAAGTGACCACACTGGGACCTGAACTAGTACTTCCAGGTGTGGAGCATGCCAGTGCATCACACTCCAAGCAGACCAGGCTGTTGCAGACTCTCCGCTCTCACATCCTTGTCTTCCCTCCATGCTTCACACCCTGGAAGTGGTGAGGGACTGTGACTAAAAAAGAATCCTAACATTTTGGTTTTGTATTTTCAGCTTCTGAATTGTGTGTAGCAGGGAATGAAACAACATCATTTTCTGGTTTGCTTACCACAGAGTAAACAGACAGCAGCCTCTCCTTCCCCCTCCTTAGCAGGAGGGGCTGATGGTCCTTTTGAGGCAAAGCTGCCTACAAGCTAGGTGGGGAAAAGCAAATGAAGCCTGAAAAGAGCAACTCACCACTTCCAGCTGTGTTGCTGGATTCATAGGAAATATTGTTTACTACCCACAGCTCATTAGCCCTTCTCTGTAGGCCCCAAGCTCATGGACAATGCTTCAGTGTCTACGACCATAGGACCACCTTAGGGGAACAGGGGCTCCCAAGTAGGAACAGGACCAGTTGAACAAAGTCAGGCAGATATGTTTTTGCTGACAAACTCACTCACCGAGGCAAGGAGGGATTTAAGCTAGGCACACTGGGGAAGGACCACCATAATCTCGGGACAAGTCACAACATGGAGAGCAGTGAGGATGCAACTGAGGGCCAGCACAACAGGGAAGGATTGCACACTCCCTCTGTGAAAGCAGGACATGTGGGGGCCCATCTCAAATGCCTGAACATCAACGCAAGTATCATGGTGAAAAAAACAGGAGGAATGAGATGTTCATGTGGCTTCTTAGTGCCCTTAGGATGACAGCACCATGGTGCGACAGCTCTCAGGACTGGCAGTGCTGAATACAGGCTTTTCAGGAAAGACAGGCTAGGAAAGTGAGGAGAAGAGGCAAGCTCTCTGCAAAGGAGAGGCTGGGGTGCCCCCCAGCTATGATAGTGTACTAGTTGGGAGCTTATGCATAAGGATCAGAAGATATCACCGTATCTACCCTTTCGGTTGGTGCCAACCAACCATTTGATTAAGAGGAGGCAGTGAACAAAGACTGCTTTAGACGGATGGAAGAATCCTCTCAACCACAGTCCCTAGTGAGGGACTTAAACTGCCATGATATTTGCTGGAAGGGTGAAAGTGCTGGGCTCAAGCTGTGCAGGAGATGTGGGAGTCAAACAGGTTTGGCATGAGTGAGCAGTATGCCCTCACAGCAAAGGGCTTCATCCTGCATTACATCAGCAACAGTGTAGCCCCGTAAGTCCAGGAAAACAATTATATATATACTTTTATAGGGTGCTTGTTGGACAGCATCTGAAGCACCACATCAGTTTTGTGCTCTCCAGTGCAAGAAGGCCATTGATGTACTGGAGCAAGTCCACTGGAGGGCTCTCAAGATGGCTAGATGGCTATAGCATGTGACATACAAGGAGAACCTAAGAGAGGTGGGTCTGTTCAGCCTGAAGAACAGAAGGCTAATGGGAGACCTTATAGCTGTCTACAAACAGCTAGTGGGAAGGTGCAGAGAAGACAGAGGCAGGCTTTTCTCAGAGGTCAACAGTGAACAGCAAAAACCAGTGGACATGAACTGCAACATGGGGAGAATTCTCACTCAAAATTAGGAAAAAAGTTTTACTTTGAGGAGGTCAAAGGCGGGAACAAGTTCCCAAGAGAGGTAGTGGAAACCCTGTTCATGGAGATACATAAATCTTGCCTGCATGAGGTCCTCAGCAACCAGCTCTAACTGGCAGCAGGAAGGAAGGAGAAGGGACCTTGGAAGTCAGTTCATTGCTCAAAATCTAGAATCGATGGCCGATCAGCTCACGGTCAAGCAACCATGATTAAGACATGTTGAGGGAATGGTTGACTGCACCAGGGTACCCTTCCCTGGGGAGAAGGAATTTCAGAGTAGGGACACCTCCCTAGCAGCATAACAGTGGGTAAAACAAAGCATAGTAGAAATTCAACCCCTTCCTCTCAAAGCAAAATCCCCCGACAAATACAAGCCCTGATACATTTTACAGTGGTAATTCACTGCGAGCCAACAGCAGTGTGTCTGCACACATAGGAAGAAGGTAGGAGGCAACAGAAGAAAACAAAATACACATTGTTGGAGAATGCTGATGCAGTCAAATAATTTGATCCCACCATATCAAGGGGTACATGAGAGTTTCTCTGACTATGGATCCATTTTGTGCTTCCTCCCCTTTATCACATACACATTCTGCACAGCAAATGCCTGGCAGTATAAAAAAAACCAAAACAAGCCAGTTGTACAGCGATCTTGGAGAATAAGCAAATACCTTTGCCAACCAATACCCCAAGAACGCATAAAGGGCAGCAGAAAGCAAATAC
Organism: Chloroceryle aenea; assembly: GCA_013399075.1. Lineage (NCBI taxonomy): Eukaryota > Metazoa > Chordata > Aves > Coraciiformes > Cerylidae > Chloroceryle > Chloroceryle aenea. The sequence goes on from VWZY01009665.1 coordinate 478,047, forward strand.
CCCAGCTGGGAAATTAAATACGCTGCCTCGTCCAAGAGACACCTGTGGCTTTGTGTTTCACAGCATCCTGAAGCAGAGAGGTGGCTTGCAGCATCGTGCTGAGATCTGGCTCAGCACTGAGTCAGCAGGACTCAGAAGCACTTTCTCCTTCTCCCTGCCATCCCTCTGGATGAGGGGTGTCCCCCATCTCATAGTTCAGAACAGACAGACCCATTGCTGCAGCCAGAAGAGCTGCAGGTAGGGAGAGAGTCCTGCAAATTCTGGTGAAGAAATTCACACTGCAAACACACACTGCAGAGGACAGAGGAGCTTAGTCATGGGCATGTAGAGCCCTGGAGTATAACCAGTGGCTAGACCATGTTTGGGGATTTTGTCTTAACCTCAAGGAGTTAGCATCTGCATCAGGAAAATAAAAAACAAACCAACCCACAGAACAAGCCAAGAAAGACTAAGCTCAAGCAGGACTAGCAGATGGAACTGTAGGACAGACTGAGGTCCTAGCAGAATGCTGCAATGCCAGCCAAAATGGTTGAAGAGAGCAGTGAAAGCCACTATGGGGCACCAGCAGCAGAGCTGCAGTTAGGACATGTGTACCCTGCCACTTTCCAAAGCAGTCAAGTCATTTTAGTTCACAGAGGCTCAAGTAAACTCAGCAAATACAAATAGGTCTGGCCACGCCAACTAAATGCCCAAGAGGAGAAGCATGTGTACAGATGGTTATATCTGGCTTGCCACTTTTTCAGATGATGGGGAAAAGGGAATCCAAGGCTGAAATCCTGTTAGAAGCGTAATGGCTGATTCCTTTCAGCTGTCACCTTGGTCAGAGGGCAAGGAAAGGCTGAGAGGAAGTGAAACAGGGCAGGAAATAATTTCCCTGTGAACTTAAAGCCTGTTTTGGCTTCGTCTACTTAGAATCCAAAGCCAGCTAGCATTAAAATGACTGGATTTTAGTGGACAGTAATTTTACTCAGATAAAAAGTCAGACACTTTTAATTTTCAGGGTGTCCAGCCAGCATGTTAAAATGCCAAAACTGTCAGCACCAGCAACAGTTAGCATTGCCTCCTTGGCACTTGTCATTACTTTGCACACACCTTTTTAGGACAGTCTTAAAATGAGAAGCTTTGACCTTATTATTTTTTCCCACGTGTGGGTTGCATTATGTTTTCACAGTTCCCAGACCGCTGGAAGAAAGATTGCTGAGAATAAAACCTCCTAGGACCAGGATCTTCTGGGTGTCACAGCCTCCTTTTGCCCAGCCATCTCTCATTGACCCTCAAGTGAAAAGGTCCCTTCCGTCTGGCCTCTCTGAACCATTAGCATAGGCAAAATGACAGCCTGCAGACCCACAGTAATGGAAGCACTACAGAACTTTCAAGGGTTTTAATATTCAGCCTAACAACTTGGCCCTCTAAGGGAGCCCAGGCTGCTGCTGCAACCTTCTGGCTCCAGGGACCATGGGAAGGCACTGCCAGGCAATCTGGTGCTGCTGAAAAAGACCAAATCATCAGATGTTTTCCTCCCTTTCATCATAAATGTAATAGAGGGTATCCGTTGCCCTGTGCTTGGGATACCTGTGGATAGGGTGGGGAACAGAGACCAACATGAAATGAAGCACAGTGTAGTACCTCACTGCTCAGTCCCAGGAGAGGTAGGATACCCTACCCATGCCAGGGACAGATTCCGGACAGATGGAAACAAGCTCTGAGAAGAATGGCTTGAAAGTCGCATATTTGTTTCTTCTACATTTTACATCTACAAGAAAAGTCTGATGCCAGCTCAGCAAATCATTTACTGTCAGTGACATCTAAGATAAGAAACCCTAAAGTAACCAGCAGCCATTGCCCTCAAGAAGCTCACACTGGAAGCGCAGGGGTGCTGCAAGGCAGGAGGGCACAAGGGCAGAGATGCTGTATGATGCCTTGGGCTGGGAGAGCGAGGTGGAGTGTAGGGGTGTTGCAGATTAGGAGGGGTGCAAGTGCAGAGGGGGTGTGGGAATTCAAGTCCCAGGTATGGCGCAGTGACAGAACTAGGTAGGACAGGCTCCCGCAGAACCTGCTTGCACCAAACCCGTTCCAGTTAATTGCCATCAATTCTTCACTTCCGTGACACTTCAACTCACATTAATTTAAATAATAAGAAAGACTGAGACATGAAAAATAGAGCACACTCCCTCAGCGCAATCACTGTTGCTCTCGAGATGAAAGCAAGTGATTTGTTTCCACAAAACATGACTGTGTCTCAAAACACCCACTATAACAGTTATTACAAACCGGGGGCCACATACAAGAAGCAGCAAGGAAACGACAAATAATTGAACACACAAACATCTGCTGTTGTTATCCTTGCCTTTTATGACCAAAACCCTTCAGAGCTCAAAACTCCTCCTGACATATAACCTGGCATCATATGGGCAGCCTGAATCAGCTTGATCATTTAAGGCTATGGAAGGTAGGTAAGGAGTGGTGCTACACCCCTAATCTCCTAGCAAATGAGTCAGCCCCATGGTTAAGAGAGTTCCCATCCAGGAGGCCAGCTTCTGAGTGCCTTTCCAGGAGTGCAATGGCAGATGGAAAAGAAAGCAACAGGGCCACCTTTGCTGAAGGGTAAAACCAGCAATTCTTCTAGAGGTCTTTTCCTAATTTATACTGGAACTAGCCATGATGTAGCTCCCAAACAATTCAGATACTGGCCTTCTGAATGGAGCACCCAGACACAGCACAAGTACAAAGTGGAAGGGAACTACTGCTTAGCACAAGCAGTAACATGTATGCAAGGGGTACTTAAAGGCATGGGGCAGCATTTTCTGGCTCCTGCACTGGTTGCATTCTGCTTTCATGATGCTTCGCACAAGACTTCAGAGGAGGAAGTTGGGTTAGTGAGACAGCAGCAGGACTAGGAACTCAAACTGAGGATGGCAGGAGGAAAAGCACAAACAGAGGGACATAGAGAGCTAGTTAAAAGATGGTTCTGAGCCCTGTAAACATGCTCGCAGGAAGCTCACAGTCAGATGGTCTTTCTGGATGAAGAGAGCTTTGCCTAAGACCCTTAGATGCAGTCTTATACTGTGGGACAGCTACTCCCAAATCTGAAATTACATATCCGGTATTTTGCCAGTAAATCTCACACACACACACAAAAAAAAAAGGATGGAGAATTTACTGGCACTCTACAGCCCGAAGATACAGCAATTACTATGTAATTCTTCCAAGACACAAGAGTAAACAGTACTGAAAATTCCTAAGCAAGCCCATAAGGTCCATTTAAGTGCTCTAACTGCTTGTCCCAAAAAGAACACCTTGAATACAAATGGAGAAAGTCACCACAACCTTTTCAATATATCCTCATTAGTTAGCTGCTTCCTCCAGCCTATTTACCTTCCTCTCTGCTGGCAAGTAGGACTCCCATCTGTTGGGAAAAATTAAGACTCCCACCCCCTAATCCATAGGAGCCCCTGGTTTTCAAGGCAAAAAAAACCATCAGGACTTCACTCCAAAGTCAAAGGAACTTTGCAGCCACTAAAGCCCTGCGCAGATGCCTATCAATTAGCCTCGAGAGTTCTCATTTCCTTGTCCCCAGCTCCCAATTAACAGCACTTTGCAACAAACACAAAAACACTAATAAGCCCAAGGCAGAGGTAGGGGGTACGCTGACCATCACATGGCTCCCGATGCTTTAGACCCGCCACCCCGCTTACCACAATTAGGGGTCCTTTCCTGGGGCCCTTAATTGACAGCAAATTGGCCTCGTTAGTCATTGTTTAGTTAAAGTGTTTAGTTGGGAGAGAGGGCCTGAAGAAGGGGCTGAGCTGCTAAACGCAACTAAATGGTTTAATTTCCCTCTTATGTGTGCAGCAGGCTAATCACAGCTCTTTACAGCCCTAACAAGAAACAGCTTGTTGCTGCTTAGGTCCGCAAAGGGAGCAAGCTGAGGGCTGGGAAGTAAAATCCTGACACCCTTTGGGATGCAGCATGCTAATGTTTTTGAAGCACTTTGCAGACGAAATGCGACATGAGACCTAAGATGTGTTTTTTACGGTCTGATTCATGCCACAGCCTCAGCCAGAGGGAGACGAAGCTGTCACCAGGGTAAGAGGGCAGAGAGTGAAGTTGTTCAACTTCATTAAAGAGAGTGGACTTTGAAACATCCTTCTGACCTTCTGCTCTGCTAGGCTTGTTTCACTTTGACAGTGCTTCTCTCAGCATTAAAGCTTCTGGTGAAGCAAATGTTGAAGGCTTGGTTTTGTCTTTTAAACCCTTGTAAACCAAAAAGCTCTCAAAATACATTACAGTGTTCTTATAAGGTGTAAAATTTGCTTCTTTCTGCTGTTTGAAAGGGAGTGCCTTGCCATGTCCACCCCTCGTGGCATTTAGGGAAGGGTCTATCCCAGCGAGAGGATGGAAACCACTTAAGAAATCTGCAGTTCCCAGTCCAGGTGTGCCCCATGGGGCAGATCTCCATCTGAGCATTGCTACTGATGCCAAGAGAGGCTGGGCCAAAGGAGGCACAGTGGCTGCTAGCTTAGGCCTGGCATCTTGCTGAGCTTCCCCCATCATGCAGCTGAGTCTCACCCACTGAGACGCTGTGCAGGAAACTGTTTAAATCCAAATGGGGACTGCACTGAGTGGGAGCAGAGACGCAGACAGGATGTGGTAAATCAAAGCAACACGAGAGCCCTCCAAGTTCGCTGAGCTGGGTAGGGTGTCAGAGCTCACCGCATTTGAAAGGAAGAGCTGAAAAGCCAAACCATTTTGTCTAAGGCGAGGCTGTGCTTCATCTGATACACGGTTAAGCGTCTGGACTGTTTTTCCACACAAAATTGCATGGGAAACACTTCCAGTACATTGCTTCTTAGCAGAAAAGCATGGAGTGTAAATGGTCCATGACCTGTTACAAAAGTTAGCACAGAACTGGTCTCTATTGCTTATTCCCATCGGTATTATTTTTTATTAAACTTGTCTCCACAAAATTTTCAGGAGAGAAATTATTTCACTCCTGACTGAGACGGAGAGAAAAGAATATCTTAAGTCTCAAGCCAACCTTGGTTTTCAGTGCACTAAGGTGACATTGTAGGATGGGGATAACAGCAGGTTCACTTCCTGCTCCTAGCCCAGCACCTTGGCACCAGCCTTGCACCAGCAAGCAGTTCCAGCTCCAAGCCTGATTCTCAGCCTTGGCCCAATACTGACAGCATTTCACCCACACCTGGCTTTTTGGTGTCTCTCCACCAAGCAAAAAGTCACGAACCTGCATTTGTGGATCCTGATGAAGCTCAGGGGAGCAGGTTCTCTGCTGCGTGCTTAGCATGTGAACGAAAGCACAAAGCACAAGCCAGGCATATGCCTGACAGCCCCTTATCACCATATTTGGACCTCTGGATATGAAGTATTGATTCTTTGCTACAAAACTTCTTTTTCTTTTCTATTAACATATCAAATTTATGCCAGGACTTCAGTGATTCACTCATCTGTGGTTCATCTCTTTAAAGGACAGCTCTGTACATTTGCTATTTGTGTTGCTTCGGTTGTTTCTGCTTCTAAAACTGACTGCAAGCGCTTTATGGCTAACCCTCCTAGAGAGGCCTGCTGTGAAAACACAGCCTTCTTCCCAGGACTTGTGTAAACAACAACAGAAGCACTTGCCACACTAATCCCCAGGGATTAACCCTTGGAATGCCGCCTAATCCCAAACACTTTAAGGACTACAAATGAACACAGCTTTAGCTCTTAGTTTGAAGTGTGTTTATATATTCCCTTAGACTATGCTTTAAATCTAGGAAGTATTTACTGATGGGATCGAAACAATAAAAAAAAAATCTTTTCTTTTGCAGAAGTCATTCAGCCATCCCGGAAGAGAAATTCTGTGAGAGAAATTGTCTTTAGTGTCCAGGTCTTCCAAAGACATCTCTGAGAATTTTGTAAAGAAAAACTTTTTCATGGAAACATTAAGCATGTTGGATGTACATGGTATGCAGCAGAGTCCTAATATGAAGCCTTTCTAGGGCTCGATTCAGAGCCCAGGATGCTCCTCCTTTGATGTTAATGGCCTTCAAACAAGTTGTTATACATCAAGAATGGGTGATGGCTTCGAGGTAGTGTTGCAGCCAGAGCAGGGACCCTTTATTAGCCAGTTGAGAGAAAACAGCAATATAATGTTTTTTTGTTTTTTTAACTGAGTTGCAAGAGTTTTTGGCTCCAGCCTCTTAACTCTTTCTTTGAGAAGTAGACTAGGGAGCACAGGCCAGGTATAAGAAGAAAGCATACAGAAAAGCCTATAACTTTCCAGGCCAAGAGGCACAGGTTCAGAGAGGGTTTCTATGTATTATGAAGATGACCGGGATTTTCCTGATTAGTCACGCAGCAGAGGAAGTTTGTTTCAGCTAACACCCCACCCAGATGAAGTGGAGGATGTCTATCATAGCTTTACAAACAGAAGAAACAGAGACAAAGTTTTTGTTTGTTTGTTTTCAGATTTTAGCTGTTGCTTATGTTCAGCTCGTTAGGGACAGACAGTACAACAAACAGAACAGCCTTCATGAAGCACCTGATGGACATCCGCACACAGGCTGAAAAGACAGCTTTCCCCAAACCCTGCTCTCAGATTCCTTTGGCTGCCCATGGTTTAGCCCACAGCCTCTGTGATAAGCCACAGGGCAGCAAATACAATGCTCTAAGTGTTTTGTGCATACCACATACCCTAGGATCTGGCTCAGTTCCAACTGAGACAGACAGCTTCTCAGTGACAAGTCTCTCACTCAAATCAAATGCATGTGGTACATGTAAAACATCTTTTATTAGTGGGCTTCCCTTCCTTAAACACTGAAATGAGCAAAATGGAGCAGGACAGTTTGCTGTAGTTACCTTCCAAGATCAGGCTCTTAGGGGAATAGAAAGCTAACACAGCAATTTGGAAATGCTGGTTTTGCTTCCAGACTTTTGTCTGGACTTTTTTTGTATAAAGGACAGAAGTAATAATCTCATACACAAACCTTTATAGGCTTTGGATAAAATTAACTCTTGTGTTAAATGCACAGATTTGGAGAAGAGTGTGAGGTATTGCACACCATCCTTGATCTAAAACTCTCCAACTCATGGCCTAGGACAGCTGTCCAGTATGAAAATGCTGCTGTTTCCCCAGCAAGAGGATTCACTTTATCCAATTCAGCAAGTGATGGACAATCTATAATACAAGCCACCAGGGCTGCTTTGCTCAGTAGTCACTAGCACTATCAGAAGATTAATGTCTTAGCAAAGAGCAGTTGCCTCCTGATGCTGATAGCCCCACCAAAAACATTTAAAGCAAAAATGAACCTGAAACAAATGCCCATCTCCAAAAAGCTCACATATTTTGAGCATGAAAAACACTGAAACTTCAACTCCACACTTTTTTTTTTTAGCTTGGGCTGCTAAGCACATTTCTGCATTGTCACTACTTTCTGGATCCACACATGGTGGCCTTCCCCAGCACATGCAGTTATGAAATGCCAGCTGTGAGACCTTCAATTGTTAGCTATTGTTGATCTTGGTGCTCACTGCAACAGTGTAATTTCTAAAGGCCAGGGAGTTATCATAAGCCATCTGAGAAGGAAAAGCCAAAGAGTTCACGGCAAAGGATCCCTTCTGTCAGAAATGCTCACCTACCCAAGCCTGATCCAGCAGAAAAGAGGTAAAAAAAGAGAATAAAATACAGTGCTTCTGAAGTAAAGGCATCTTCAAAAAAAGTAAACGGCTGGCTAGAGCTGAGGTGTGATTGTGGTGATCTCTTCCCTACAAACCAACCAAGAGCCAAGGTTTCTTGGGGAGGAGAGTTTCTGCTATCCAAGGTTCCCTGCCAAAAGAGAGCG